>WYDI02025074.1:0-17344 GCA_009867235.2 Psittacus erithacus | reverse complement strand
TCCCCCCTGAGCCTTCTCTTCTCCACACTGAACCCCTGGGTCCCTCAGCCGTTCCCCATCACACTGTGCTCCAGGCCGTGCACCAGCTCCGCTGCCCTTCTCACACTGAGCTCTACAGGCAGCTCCTATGTATGCCAGGGGAAGAAATCTCCCTTGTGCTCTGCTCCCTTGAAGCTTACTCCAGTGGCAGAAAGCATAGCTCCGTTCTAACCATGTCCTCTGTACAAATGAGCCGCAGGAGGAGAAGGCAGGGAGAGGGTTGCTTGTACATGTGTATCTGATGCCATCCAGTGTGAGCTACATTTTGCTGGATATTTCAGCGTGCACTGGAAATGACACATGAGCACTCCAAGCTATTTTCAGAACTGACAGTTCTGCTTTTCACTCCAAGAATCTCTTCTTCAATAAGCTGGAGTATGCAAAGTGCTTCCATAAACTTTTCATTGGAAGTACCGGTGAAACTAAAGGGAAGCTTCAGCCCAAACGAGAGCTAACCTCAGCTCATGCCCATTCTGAAGGTTTTTAATATCTTAAAAGGATTCTCACAACTTGGTGTTGGTTTCTGGCAAGGCTGAAAGCAGGACTCCACAAACAGCCCAAGAAAGATTGGGTTTATGATGCTCTTGACCCAAGAGAAATCTGCTCTGGTGGGAGCCATGGGCTAAAGCAGTCTGGATGCAGCATGCTCTGAGTTTAGGGGTTTTTCTAAACCAAACTATTCCAAATGTTGGAGGTTTTTAAAAAGCCTGTAATCTCACTTCCTGACACCAGAAAACAGATTACAGGCAGAGGTCTTCAGGTAAATCTGAGGATGGATTTCGCTGCAGCGGCTCTTTCATACTCTTTGGCTGAAGTCTGCTGACTGACACCAACAATGCGAATATGCAGTGGAAGGGGTCTCTCCTTTTTCCTAAGCTGTCTAAATCAATTCTGTGTCTGAGGCCTGGTGGTGTGTTTCCTGGGAACTTCATTTCTTTCTGTTACCCTCCTGACAAAAGTAGCTGATCCCTTTGCAGTTTGCAAAGGAAGATGAGCCCCACAGAGCTAACGTTGTGTGCACTACATAGGGAAAAGATATGTTCAACAAAAGATGAGAAGTTATGGATCAAATAACGCTGTGGAAGCTACTCTCACAAACAGTGATCATTCTGGATGCACTCCAAATATCGTTACTATTGCTTAATTTCAACTCCAGTCCTGCATCTGCTTAAGATAGTGTCAAAGATGATAATCTCACCAGACAGATGCAAAACACAAAACTGAAATGATGTTCCTCCGTTATTTTATTTAGTAGTGGTGTGAAACTCCTGGTTTTGTTTGAATCATGCAGGAGAGCTGTGATTTTTACCTTTAAACTCCCCTGAAAATGCAGCAGTTTAGCATTGGCACCTATTCCTTTCCAGATTATGCCACATGAATGAGTTTGATCGGAGTCACCATGGTGAGGAAAAGATAATGGAATTTCAGGTGAGAGTTCTTCATAATGAATTCCTTCCTTACCCCATGTTAGCACCCACACACGGAATTAGGGACCTTTGTAACACAATGCAACAATTTACTAGACAGCACAAAACATCAATTATAGAATTGGACTGAAATTGGCTGCCAAATCCTCCCTTCGCTGATAAAGGAAGGATAGGTAAAGTCATGCCAGCGCATTTTAACTCCTTCCTAAAAATCCACTTGGGTGCATTGTGTAATTTCTCAGTGATACAGAAGTTGATTGACTGCAGTGCTATGTATATGATATGAAGTGCAAAGGAAAATAGAAATGGATAGGTCAGAAACAGCAGTGAATATGAACTCGATTTGGATCATATTTATTTAAATAATCACAACAGAGAGTTAAACTTGGAGAATCTTCTGATTTACACAAGGGAAAAAGGAAAGAGTCAGCACCTATATTGTATGTTTAGCTTGATAAAAGCAAGGCAGCCTGTATGGATGAAGCATGCAACTGAGGTTCCTCAGCTGATATTTGATAAAAGCACAATTAAATGTCAGTGTTTTACAAAACTCTTGAATCCTCAGACTGGATCTTGTCTGGTTTTACTGGGAGCAGCGTACCAAAGTGTAAGCAGAACTGAGCAGGATCTGACTTTCCATCACACACAGTTAATAATTAAATCAAACATTATATTCAACAATAGAACATATGCATCAGCTTCTTTCAAATTGCATTTCCTTCCTGTTAGATCCATTAGTGTAAACCAGACTGCCTTTAGAAAACCCCTTATTGCTGCTGTCTTTCAGCACAGTTCCTGAAATGGATAATGTGGTGCATATTATGGGCAATTACACAGAACTCCCTAGTGATAGGGTTTTAGAGTTTTAGAATAAAACAGCTGGAACTACAAGGCTGTAAACTACTCTGAAAAAGAGACAATAGTAAGACAGTTAATGCACATTGTTAGAACATGGACAAAGAAGACGTGGAATACTACGTTTCACCATACCCATGGCATCACACAGCATCTTCTCTGCAAAATCCTGTTTAACTCTTGAAAGGCAAAGCAGCCAAAAGGCAAAGGTTTTGTCATGAGAAAATGCACCTACAGCTGAATAACCCAAGCTGATTGGAAACAGGAAAGAAAGAAGTCTTGATCCAGAGCCCTGCTTTTCTCTTAATGGCAGCAGAGTTTGACTCGAATCCAGAACCCTATTAAAAATGATAATTTATTGATGAATGCATAATGACTATACACCTAGATACACTAAAAAGCTATGTCTCCCTCCCTCTTTTACTGTTTCAATATGCTCTGAAAGTGTAGCATCTGGGATGCAAAAATTGGACACATCAAGACTACTGCTCCAAGACACCGCACTTGGTCCTCCATCAGTTCAAACTGACAGCAAAGCTCCCACTAATTTTAGTGGTACAGCAGCGGATTTTTAGGAGAGCACATGCATCATTTGAAAGCACAATGACCATGATTAAATGTGTAATCATAGTAATTGTGCACACAATTACTGGTTGGGTATCTCAGTGCCTTTTCAAATCACTTGCTCCACTTGCATGTCTACTCACAGCAGTTGCTTGTGCAAATATAGCGCAGCCCAGAGCATTCCTACTCAGTGCTCTGGGAAATGATACAGGAGAGAGCTCTGTCTGTGGCAGTATGTGGGGTAGGGAAGCGTACGTTTATGCTGTGGTCGTGTGAACAATAAATAAGAAAGGAAGAGAAATGGCTGCAGTGTCTCTTTGGGGAAGTAAAAATGTGAAATCCCTTCAACTAATTTTTCAAAAGGACAGAGACTGATTTTCCCCCGGCTCTTTTCTTGTGAGGCTCCTTATCAGCAGGGGCCAGCAGGCATCAGCGAGTTGGCGTTTTGTAATGCTATGTCAAAATGAGCAAATAATTGAGCAAATAACAGCCCCGCACTGCAGTAACGCAACGAATGAAACAAACAAGCGAACAGAACCCAAAGCTGGGTAAAATTGTGCCGCTTCAGAAAGTCAGAAAACCTCTTTTCCACCAAGTTTGCTGTGAGTTTCTCATATTGCACAGCCTGAAAGCCAGTTGTTGTGGCTAGCTCTGGTTGAAAAGGGGACTCCTTTAGCTCAAAAGACTGATTTTTATGCTCATAGTTTTATATAAAAGCACATCCTCTGTAGGTAGTGATAAGAATTCCGGATCCATTCTTTTGCCCAGCAAAATGGTAGCAGGATAAATTTGACACAAAGCATCATATTCAGCTGTCCCTTACAATCCTGTCCTCCCTCCTACCCTCGAGACCCATGAATCTGTTTTCCTTTCCCAACAACAGCTTTGCCAGTCCACATTCGAGGGTAACAAGGAGCTGGGGTGAGTGTGATGGTTACAAATGACACAGGCTGTCCGAATAAGATCTGTATACAAAAATACCAATGTGTCCAGCAGTATTAGAGGTTTTAGCTTCCCTTGGTTTAGAGGTTGAAAATTAGAAGCTCATCCCCATTTGTGGGTTTTAGTCCATCAGCCCCTCATGTCAGGGTCTGGGAAGTTTGGCCCTGGGCTCTGGTACACTGAGGAGATGATGAATGTGCAAGCTGTGCCAGGCAGAAGAGGAAACAGTGTTCAGATGCTTTGGAAAATATTTGCTCTGCTACCAGAAATCTTCAGCACATTTCCACCAAACAGCATTAGCTTGTTGCTGAACAAAAGGCCAGGGAGCACTGTGCTGTGCTTCCCAGTTTGTCAGAGCCCATGGTCATATCGGCTTTGACAGGTTTGCAAAGTAGCTCTGAGTGAATCTGGATGCTGTGTCCTATTGCCACAAATAACTACTAAATAACTGTTTAAAACTTTGTTGTAGGACTTTCATAGAATCCCAGACTGGTTTGGACTGGAAAAAACCTTAAAACTCATCCAGTTCCAACCCCTGCCACAGGCAGGGACACCTCACACTAGAGCAGGTTGCTCCAAGCCCCTGTGTGCAACCTGGCCTTGAACACTGCCAGGGATTGGGCAGCCACAGCTTCTCTGGGCACCCTGTGCCAGCGCCTCAGCACCCTCACAGGGAAGAACTTCCGCCTAACATCTAACCTGAACTTCCTCTGTTTCAGTGTGAGCCCATCACCCCTTGTCCTATTGCTGCAGTCCATAATGAAGAGCCTGATTCTCTACAGCCACCCTGCTGCTAATTGAAAAAGTTTTGTTCTTAATTTTGCTAAAGCAAACATGAAGTACCCTCACAGAAGTCTAAACAGAGGGAACATCAGCTCTATACATTGCTTTGGGTCTGCAGTCTTGTATGCAGGATCTGTGCATGTGGCCTGAATTCCTTATGAAGCATTGAAAGCTGTCTCTTTTGTAGTTAACATTAGAGAGCTATAGGAAGTGTTGAAGCTAAGAAATCCTACAAGCCCTGTAGAAAACATTTCTTTATACAGATCTAAAGTGTTATTGAAGGGAATTCACCCTAAAGGATGGACAGCTGCTGGGTTGTGAAGAGAATAAAGCTTTACAGGTTCTTGTGTGACATGGTCTAGTGGGATGTGTCCCTGCCCGTGGCAGGGGGTTGGAACTGGATGATCTTAGGTCCTTTCCAACTCAAACCAGTCTGGGATTCTATGATTCTAAGGCTGTATGTTGGAGAAACGTTTTCCCTCAGAAGCATACATTTAGTCTGATACCTTTGGTGATAACATGCTGCCTTGTCTGCACCTCTGCAAGTGTGGCTTTTCTTTCATTGTTATTGCAACATGCATCAAGTGAAATGAAAACAGGAATTTGGGCTAGGATATAATTAACCTACTTGTGAGTGCTAACCTTAAATATCATGCTAATTATCTCACTAATTTAATTACTGCAGATCTCAAACTTGCTTGTTAAATATTGAATTCTGCAAAGTGTTTTTAATGCTGAGGTATGAGGAGCTTGCTGGGAATGTAAGTTACTCTCCAAAACTCCTTGCAAAGCCACTGTACGTGAACAAACCGCACTGTCAACAAGACTTTGAATGGACATCAGAGAAACCAGGCCCTGAGGCTAAGAGATATAGTGTCCTCTTATTTGAAAACCTAATGAACATGTTGTGCAGGGAGTAGGCACAGGTAAATTTCTGCCTGCACATCTTCGTGTTTGAGTCTACAGGAGTCTAGACTGGAAAGCTTTACTTTTCCTTGTTTCTCTGGTTGCAATGCAGCTGTAGGGTTGTTTCTGATCTATTCACCTCTTGATTACTTGAGTAACTCAGCAAATTATGTCCTTGATCTTCAGCCCTTCTTATCAAGTGACTATTTTGTGCTAAAAGTAACCTAAAATGTGTTTAGATGCTCCAGCACCGCCCAAAGTGGCTCTAATTATTCCTGAGTGGAAGCTTTTGAATTTGGGAGTGTTTGTGAAGAAGATGAAAGCTCGATGTTTGTTCCTGCCTTCCTGATGGGAGGGGGCCATGCTGGCACAGCCTCCTGCAAGCACCCACGAGGCTCAGCCAAGCACAGCTGGGGCAGGGGCATGGGAAGAGGCTATGGGTGCCAAGGAACAGCCAATCTAGGCCGAGCCCTGCAGGCTGGGGTACCCTCATGCTCTGTCCTATGGGGATGTGGGGGTTCTGTGCTGTGCAGCCCCATGTTTCAGGCTGTACTCATGTGGCAGTACTTCTTCAGTAGCATTTTCTTCTTTTGTGGTGTATCTGTCTCCTTAATTGAGGAAGGAGATGCAAGGCTGGGGTTGACACTGTTTCTGCACTGTAATTCTTCCTATTATCAGAGGAAGGTGCTAAATACAGGTGATGGCTCGCTGCAGACCTCTGGGAGAGGCTATTTGATTAGCGAGGTGTCCATATAAATACCTATTTGGGATTATATTGTTACCTTCTCATATATTATTCAGAATTTCCTCCTGATTGCCCATATTTATTTATTATGATCTTACACACACAATTCATCCTGTTTAGTTCATCCCTGGCAATAAGAAACAAATTTCTGTGAATTTAGCTGAATAAAGCTGTGTTTGTTCTTGTTAGTCATCAGAAGTCTGGTTCTTTCTATGCATTATCTCAATTTCTGGGCATTTTTACCCTTCATTTACTCCCCGAATTACTTCAACGCTAATGAATACTGAAAGACAGCCAAGACAGGATGAACTTTTGGACAATTTATGCAAACAAAACAGATGAGAATAGATTTACTATAAACATGTCAGGCACAAAAGACTTGACTGCTTTTTAAATACAGATACTGGAAGAGATTTATGGATATTTTCAACTGTGCATTAAAGAGAAAAATATTTCGAAACTATAGGCACTCTCCTTTTATGCAGTTTTGCCTTCGAGGCTCAGTTGCAAACCTTTGATGTTTTCTTCACCAAAAAATAAAAGTAGTTCTGAATTTATTTCTCCCAAGCACTTTCATTTTTGTGTCAATTTACGGTTTTTATTACATTGCTGGCACTCCATACGATGGTGTTTGGAGAGCAGTTAGAGTCCACAGCTCGGAGTGTTCTCAAAATAGGGATGAAGTTCACTTAACGATGCTTTCTGGCCACTGTCTTTCTTCTCCTCTTTTTAGCAATAAAAGGTTAATAAAATCTATGAGTACTTTAACTGCCTGCCAGACCAACCAGCCAATTAGAGGTGATTCTAATCTAAATGGCTGGAAGCCACTTGAATTGAGAAAGTTAACATGCAATAGCTGGTACCTGCTGGATCAGATTCATAACATGGAAAGGCTTAGACATGGAAATAATGTATAAATATAGTCTCTATAGGAGGCTGAGGCATCAATTCTTGCAGTCAAGCAAGCATATATTTAACAGTGTATGTTCAGAGTCTGCTTTGGTGCCCTTACAAATCAATAGTAAGCCTTGCTTTCAACACCAGTGCAGCTGAGGTTGTCGGTTAATGATTTTGCAGGATGGGATTGAGACATTGGAGTAGTTTCATGGAATTACCAGATTCTTTCTTTCTAACATGGTGTTAAACTCATCTAGGTAGTAAGAAATCTCAATGGGAAAATGTGCTCTTGCATTGCTTCTTAAAGAAATTGTATCTTGCCAAATCTCCCATGAAATCAAAATTGCACCAAAATGGTAACAGGAAAGACTGTGCAGTGCTTGAAGATCTAATCCTGCATACTTACAGTGCTGACTATGCTTTGGGTTTTTGAGAAGCTGGAGAAAGAGCAAATCTGGGTGGAAAAGAAGGCAGTTTTCATTGCAGCCTTAGGAAGACATTGGCAATTTTGTGGCAGAATGATTTGAGTGCTGGGAGACCCTTCAAAAGAAGGCAGGGAGCTCAATAAAGGCCTCATTTTGGAAAATGGGGTAACTGAAAGCCATGTTTTAGCCATTTTTTAGTGGACTTGCATTTCCAGCCTTTTTTATTTAATTGAAGAGCCACAAACCAACACACATTTGTAAATAACATAATGCAGTTGGAGATAATGCAAATATCTTTATAAATAACACAGTATTGCTTAAATCATTATTTTTAATTTCTCTATTTTTTGTTCCTGTATGAACAGGTCTGCTCCAGTGTGCATTAATTAAATTTAAGTAGGATTTCTAAGGCCAGATCATCATTACTTCTGTGTCCCTGATTTAAATCTGCAGTAAAACATTTCTCCATTTAGTTTGGTGCTTTTGTGCTATATTTCATACACTAGTTGTCTCTTAATTAAATCCATGATGGCCTACCAACACAGACTATTAAAATAACTATACTTTGCACTTGACATATTTATGAGACAGATTCATAAGAGTATAGACTGATACTTGAACTACTCACTGAGATATGCTAATAAGATTATGATGAAGGTAAGATTAGAACATTCGTCTCCTTTTGTCTTCTTCCTTCTTTTTAGGAATTTATTTTTATAACTGCAATTCACTACTTCTATTTCAGGCTCTTTGATGTTGTTGTATATACCAACAGCTCTTTCTGTGTGATTTTATTGTGGCTGAAGAGTGGGGAACTGCTAATTCGTATCACACCACTAAAGCGCATAAGTATTGTGGTCCATGAAGGATGAAAGTTTGCAGCTGTCTGTAAAACCTTCACATGGGATTGACATGTTCAAGATAGTGTATATTCAGGAGTTAGTCTACATAAAGGTGAATTAGGTGATGTGAAATATGGTTTACCATGAAGTGCTGCCCTGTTTTGCCTTTATTGCCTTATACCTTCAGTGGCCCTATTGGCTTGATCTGCTCTTGCATGAAGGGTAAGGCAGTGATCACTTGCTGCATGATGTTGGGCCAGGCAGGATGTGGCCTTATCCATCTCTCAGCTTCAGCACAACATGTTGACATCTCATGGACTGCGCAGTTTGCTCTGTGTAGTTTGACTGTCACTGCAGTGTTGGGAATTGTGTGGATGTATGGTCTCAGTGGTTAAGGAATACAGAAAAGAAAGCAAATCTACAAGCATATGACTTGAAAGGTTTTGGATATATGCTGATATTTGATCATTTGCATTTGTGAATCAGACTTTTTGCATCTAAAATCCTGCATTGGACAGGGCTTGGAGCAACCTGATCTAGTGAGTAGAAGGTGTCCCTGCCTGTGACAGGGGGGGTTAGAGCGGGGTTAGAGCTAGATGATCTTTAAGGTCTCTTCCAACCCAAACCATTCCATGATTCTAGGATTCTAGGATCTTGAAATGACTTCTTAGAAGCATTTATTGACAGAGTTACTGATATCTACTTGATGATTATGTCAATAATTTGGATGTGGAGGGTTCAAGAACATCCATATTTGAGAAAAAAATTGTTGCTAGAAGTGAAAAAGCTGTTAAGTTTTCTATCACTTTTCAGGATCAAGACATTCACCTCTCAGGGACCTTTTCCCTTCATCCCTCCCTCCCTCCCTTTTTTCCTCAGTCACGTCCTTTCATGGAAGGGCTCATGTACTTCACTGCATGAAAGGTCCAAGTGTGGGTATAAATGTAGAAGGCCCTAAATACATGCAGTTTGAATGGTATTTACATTACAAGTGTGATATATTTCTATGTATAGAAGCCCAAATCTACATGATGTTCAGGTTTTTTTGATGATTATATGTTACTATACTTCATATGGTATTCTCTATGAAAGAAAGAAAAGCATCAAATGTTGGGATTTCAATCTCAGAAAGTAAGAACAATAAAGATACATTCAATATTTCATCATCTACAGAAATAAAGCAGCCACAGTTCAGGGAGCTTCACTAAACACATTAAGTCTAATAAAATCACCTACACGTCCTCCTGACACTAGTAGTAATTAAAGTAACTTGTCTCAAAAAACTGGGCCTATACATGAATACTTATTGGCAATTATTTCTAAGTTCTTCAAACGAAAGCTAACGTAATTTGATTCACACACAATGTTCTTGTAAAAGTAGTTCGTACTGGGGTTTATATGCAGTTTAGGGCTCTTAATTGCCATTCAGAGCCTCACAGTAAAATAGAGTTCAATGTGTCACTTTGGCTGAAGTATTGAGAAGTGTTGGAGAAACGCTTGTCTCAGTCCAGTCAACTGCTGAATAATTTATTCCTGAGCCCTACTTTTCAGTACGAGTGTATCTGACTTTTCTCAGAGCTTTGAAAGTCGAATCAACTTGTTACATTCATTTCATTAATGAAATCTGTAACGAGCTGGGACGTGTGTTGTACCAACAGACTCCTTTGGTTGTGTAGAATTGGCCTATGTTTGTTGTTAATGCGATGGCAGTTTTTTATACTGACAGGTAACCCTTACCAAACAAATCCATTCTTTTTTTCCACATGTATAGGTCAATATGAATGAAATACTGTTTTCTGAGCTGACTCAGCATCCAGCTTCCCTTATTCATAGAGCTGTAGCTTCCAGGCAATTCCCAGTTCTGGAAGGGTTACAAGTGTTCTTCTGTGTTTCAGAGAGAAGGAAGATGGAGTCAAGGTGTGACATACAAGAGTATGAATAAGAGACTGCCTTTTTTTTAGTCAAAATTCACCTGAAAAAGGTCATCCCAGTAGAAGATTAAAACATTGACACAAGCTTGTGGTGAGGATCCACACACCGCGAAGTATGTAGAGGGGTGAGCTAAGGATGCTGAGGGAAAGTCCTGCCTGAAAAAGTTTTTTCTCATTTCTCTGAACAACCAGCATCATTGGAAGGAAATAACTGGCAAAATAAAGGGCTCCTACCTCGTATATGCATCTTTTTAAAAAGGCCCTATATTAACTTGTTGGTAAATGTTTACAAGTCCATCATTCCTCCCATCATTATGTGACATAAGGAACATCTTTTATTAAATACAAAGAGAGATGCTGTGGGGATTGACACATCCATTCTCAATTCTTATGCTCAGACAAACTCTTCAGCCTCAGAGAAAAGGTCTTTGGCCCTGGCCTAAAATACTGTCCAGTGCTTATGGTGTGCAGTAATATGAAAATCATCAGACCTGTCCTTGGCAGGATGTTTCTTTCCATTAGTTGATTAAAATGGTTTATTGTTGCCTACAGCACCGTTGCTTTATATGTATTTTTGTTACGCAGAGCAGATGTGCCCATGTCCTGCACTGCTTCTCTTTGTGTGGTTTTTGATGAATACAGAAGTGAAATCACTACCTGGGCAGATCCCCCTCCCCGGGAAGAGGGAAAAGAGGGAAAGGTGAGGGGCTCAGTGATGAAGCTGGGGTACCAGCTGCATGGGGATCAGCAGGGGAAGGCTGCACTCATGTTGCATCAGGATGAAAACCTTCTCTATCCTTCTGCTATTACAAAGAAAACAGGAAAAGTCCAAGTTTTCAGGGTGAATCTGATGTTTCTTTGTTTTCTTGTTCCACTCATGCTTGATGGGCTAGCTGGAATCTCAATACAAATGCTATTTCCAAGTCCAGGTTCATTTCAAGCAGTAGCTTTGACACAAGTACCTTTCCATCCCCCCCAGCACAGGTTTTTCTGAGGCATGTTGTCATGTAATAGTAATACGGTCTTTCATTACAGAGTCACAAATCATTGGGCATGTGATCTTATGCTCAATAAATATTTATTTGAGAATGATAGGTTAATTAATTTCCATTGTTTCTGGTTTAATTCTATACATGCTTATACAATACAATTAGAGAAAAACACAGAGAACCACGAGTAAATGCTACTCATGCAAAATGTTTCTATTATCCTTTACTTTTAAAACCATTAATAGATTATTATGAGATATAAACATAGGAGACCATGGATCATATTTGCATGTTAATGAAATCCATGGATTATACATTATTTGCTGTGGAGAGTACTAGAAACAGTATTCCTCCATTCTAATAGCTATAAAAGCTGGCGGTTTCCTGGAGCACACATCACATCCCCTCTGCAATACCTTCTAATAGAAAAGAAAGAAATCCAGCTCTTCGAAGCAATCTCTCTCTAAATGAAATAGATTTGTTTGTGTTGCCTTGCAACACACCAATGTGACAGTTCATTTTTAAACAAAATAGTTTTAATAATGTCATTACTAATATCTATTTGGTCATCTCACTGAAAAATGGTCTTTTAATAGGAATGTTTCATTTTAATAAATGGCAGAAGAGGCAAGCTCTGCCCTGAGTCAGCAGGAAGTGGATATACACCAGAGAACAGTCTGATTGTGTTAGATTCATCCAGAACATTGAACAGCACACAGACAGTCCAAGAAAAAGCAACTGCCTTTATTCAAATGATTAGTCTTACTGCTACGCTGTAGCACAGATTCACACGTTCTTCTATTATTCCTTGACCTTGTGCCAAAACCTCCCACTTGAAGTAATAATTAGAATTAGTGTTTCCAGTGCATGCTTCCATTTTCCTCACACAGAGTAATGAAATGCGGCTTTTACAAAATATGCAGTTAATTAAACTGGTTTTTGGAGCATTGTTTGATTAATACAGTTCCCCTGTGCGAGCCCCTCATTATGCCCAGCTACCTCTACCTGATATTGGTGAGATGGAAGAAAAACACCATTGATGGGATGAGTGAAAGTTCAGAAATATGCACTTTAAAATTGCTTGTGGGTTTGGTTTGTTTGGGTTTCTTTTTCCTTCTTTTTTTGTCTCTGTCATGGAATAAACTCGAAAATTGGTCATTATTTGTAATCCTGTCTTTTAAGCCGAGGACAGTATGTGCATTCTCTACAAATACCCTCAGCATGAATCTGTAGAACACATATATCAAGTGATACGAGGTAATAAGTGGATTTGGAGGCAGGATTTTTGCAAAGGTGGCTCTGCACTGTATTGCTTAATAACACCATGCAAATAGAAACTCAGATTTCATTTTTTCGTTATTATTATTTCATGCTTTTTTACTGTCTCCCTTAATTATCATAATGCTGAACAAGTGCAGTCTTTTGATTGATGAGAGTTCCACCCCTTTACCCACACCCCTGGCAGATATGAGGCTCCACAGTTCAGTACCATAAATCACTGTGATTGTATAACTTAACTACTGTATGATCAGGAGATCACACACAGCGTTAGCCTGAATTTGCATTCATCCTTCGTTATGGATGTTTTAGGGCTAAATTTATTTGGGGTGTTTGGAGCAATAAGACATTTCTGCGCAGAAGAAAGCAATGCATTTTAAATAAGCAATTCTTTCAACAACTGGAAGGAATCAGAAAAGTCTTCTATTTGCAATCTTCATTAATGTGAGTTATGTCATCACTTTAGGAGAAATCCTCTCCAAGAACAACAACTATTCAGCCCCTTCCCTTCCCTCCCCCAGGTTCTGACAGCTAAAAATCTATGGATCAGCCGGTTTAGTAATTAACCACAATTCCTCTGATTTGTGAATTTCCAGATGATGAGGCAGGAAGCAAGTTATATCTCAGAGAAATTGCCCTCAGGAGAGAGAAAAAAACTATTGCGAGGTTGACAGCACAACCTTGTACCAGCACAGTTTCCCTTCCCTAGTGGTTCAAGGAGTTCCAAGCACCCTCCTGTAAATCATCAGCTCACATCTATTTATTATCTTCCAGCCCAGTACACAACACTATCTGTTACACACGGATACCAGCAATATTACAAGGCAAACTCAAGGGATAAGAGACAGCAAACCCTGCACACCTCCTATGCCTGAGTCACACTGGTATGAAGGCAGGTTCTGTTCATAAAGAACATGCTATTGCCAGAAATGAGACAGTATGAACTGTTATGTTTCAGAGTAATCTCTTCTTTTAGTGTTTCTCAGCATCTTATCAGCTGGTATCATTGTGCTATTGCAGAGACAAAATTTACCTGCTTAGCAATGGGCAAAATGTCTGTGAACATATTGCTATTCATTCAATAATCGTTGTTGTATTTGGAGTAGGCACCAGCTATACTGTGGTGCTCATCCCGGAATATCAATAAATAAATCATAAAAGCCAATGCTTCAAATATTGAAAAATTCACACTTCAAACTGTGTTTTGAGCTACACTGAGAGCAATGTCTCAGATTGTCCTTTTGCTTTATGTGAACAGAGGAAATTCAAAGTAGGAGGAACTCTCCTGGGATTTGGCATAGGGGAGTGCCACAAACCATCAGCCTTCCCGTCCCTGCTGTGCCAGAGAAGCCTCTCCTGGGATGTGCCATGAGAACCAGACAGTGTGTCTGGGGAGTTAATGTGGCTTCAGATGAAATCATCTCCTGCAGCATCCACCTTGCTTGATGCTTGTGTGTATGCAAAGGAGACAGGCAGTGGCAAGGAGCAGGATGGGACACAAGAAGCAGCACCTCCCTGTGACCCTGCTGGGTTAAGTGAAGTTCTTTGCACCATAACTTCATGGTGTTGATGAAGGTGAGACATCACCACTCCTTTATTTCCTTCTAAGGCCTGAATTTAATAAGAATGAGCTCACTGAAGTCTCCACTCTGTTGCCCACTTGTAGTGCTCATTGGTTACGGATGTCTAAATTATATAGTGTGAATGACAACATTCAAAGGAGACATGAGGGCAAATGCCCTTCTGAAAAGTATGCTCTAGTTCAAGCATGGGTTTTGGGGCTGATGCCAGAGTTGCAGAATGAATTTCCATGCTTTACATTGCAGGGGGCCACAGTGCAATTCTAACGGATCTTTTGCTTTTTAAAGCACTGAAATTAGATGAAAGCTACAATTAAGAGTGGTATTCTGTAGTTTAATTGAGAATGCAAGGCTAGACTGGCACTGGAAATCACTCAGGTACATCTACTGAAAGGCTAGAAGAAGCAGCACTGCAGGTATTCAGTGCTTTATCTGATTAGAAAACAGCCTGGCACAGATGTGATTTCTGCTCCATATATCAAGCTATGGCAGGCTTTTGCTGCTTCATTATGAAAGCATCTGAAGTAAAATAGGTTTTGGAACATAAAAAATGACAAATTTGGAAAAATATCTATATGCCAGATGGGTGTAGGAAGAATCCTTGTGACAAATATATTATTAAGGGAATATGCATAAGGAAAAAAACTGTGCCCAACTCTTCCAAGGGTGGACAGGCAGGAAGGTAGCGTCTCACTGTGTCCAATGTATTCTCATCTAGTCTAAATCTAATTAATTATGTTGCACTGCTGACATCAGATCCAGTCACCACACACAATAAGCTGCATTGGGGCTTCAGCAGGACCTGATGGTTGCTCTGCCCTCCCTGCTTTTGTTTGCTTTCCTCAGAGGCTGCAGGTCACGCTGACAACATCTCTGCTGAGGAAAGGCTAATACAAACAGATGAGGCTTCTGCTGCACACCAGCATGAGCTCATCCTGGTCTCCAGAGTTACCACGCTGTGTCAGTCTCCTCCAAGGATGCTGCGTGGAGGGGTTTTATTGCAGGCCATGTGTGCTTCAGTTCAGCTTGTGTCTCACAGAGAAATGAGAGCACTTGAGTGGTTGCTGATTTACTCCACTGATGCTTTGGGAGCTGAGTTCAATGTCTCAGAGATGAGGCCTGGGCTGATTGGGAAGTCAGCTTCTGGCTTTCCCATATAGGTGGTGTCTGTAGTCCTCCGGCTCAGGGCACAAAGGGCTATGAAAGCAGGAAAGTCAGTATTTCAGACTAAAAACCCCCAAAGGAAGTGCAGTCCTGCATCTTTGTGGCAGACCGGACCTGGGACGGTACGAATGGCATCAGGAGGTGCTGCCTGCAGATATGAAAAACAGCTGAAAGAGGTCTCAGCCTTTGGTTCTTCCCAAAGATGGGATACAAACCTGGCTTGGATTCAAAGTGTGAATGATCTAGCCACGAGGAATGTGTTCAGAACTGAGATAGAAATGGAGGCAGGGAGGATGGGATGGCAATCTTATCATTTGGCTTCACATAATTTGATTTCACTGATGCTCCCATCCACTATCTGAGTGCTCTTTTCCTATTTAAACCCAGACAAACCAGGAGGCTTTTGCTCATGAGCTTTTAGTACTATTTTATTTGGCAGTTTTGGAATAAAAGAATTGTAGTATTGCCTTAGAGTTTCTCCTGGCATCTATCACAACCAATCCAGCTCATATGTGGGTGAACTGTGGTTTGATCCAATTATACAATTCTATTGGAACCTGTTACATTCTTATCCTGGGTGCATGTTGAAAAATTCAAAAGCAAAAGAAAATTCCACAAAACGTTTCTCATTTACTGCAGGTTTGGAGATCCAGGAAGGAATCACACCAGCACTTATGGAGGCCAACAGCAACCCAGGAAAACAACGTGTTCTGCAGGTTAAAAAACCCACCCTGTTAAGCATCAGCAAGATTTAGAGGGAGATCAGCACAATCTGCTTGTCGATATTATTGTCCTTGGGGAGACAGCCTTATTTTTGGTAATTGTGGCAACAAGAACTTTGTTGGTGTCCATCACTGGAGTTACAACGACAAAGAAACATCTGAAGATATTTCTGAGGATGTATAAAAATGACAAATCTGAAGAGAACACAGGCACAAAATGACCAAGGCAACATCCTGGTGGATTATAATGACTGTAATACTTAACAAAGCAGCTACTTCAAACACTTAGTCCCTCTACAGCAAAAATGCAGTATTAAATCAACAACCCATGCACCATTTGATTACCATGATGCAGTAGTTGATCTAGGATATTTCTGGCTTCCACTGTCTTCAGGCTACAAAACATAATAAAGGGAATTAGGTGTCTCCCTTGCTCATCTGCTATAGAAAGCCTTGTGGAGGCGTAGCTTCACAGTGTTGCTTCACACTTGCTCCAAAGCTTTGTGGCTCCATCTTGGTGTTCTCCCGCACACCTACAATCAGAATCCCCATCCTCAAGCTGTGTGACGAGGGAGATGCCAGGACCAAGCCTTACTCAAGTGCAGATGTGCATGTGCGCTTGCAAAAGTTGTGAGATGCAGCAGGAGTTAATGGGAAATCAATTCCATTGTTTCCCTTTCCTGTGCACTTTGGGTCAAATTCTCCCTTTATTTTGCCTTAGCACAATTGAAAAGCAGCTTAGCTGAATCATGAGGACTGTGCCCAAACTGATATAAGCAATGGGCATGTTAAGCTATTGCAGACTCTGTTGTTTGCATTGTTCCAGAGGGCCGTAGCTGAGTTGATGGACCATCACTTTTTGTGCATTCATTCTTTATTATCCTCATTAAAAAAGAAATGTTCACAAAACAGGACATAGATCATGTTCAGAAGTCTCTTTTCTGTCCTTTGCTCACTTTAACAACAAAAATTAGAGAAATTTGGAATGAGGATGACATTGCAAAGCAGCAAAAAGATCAGAGAAAGCCTTAGTAAGAAGAAAGACAGAAGGAAGGCTGATGGCACTTATGGAACAGTGCAGGGTTCCTGGTAGAATAAAAGACTTTGAAGCTTATGTTCAGAGGCTTGAAAGTGATAGGATAAGGGGAATGGCTTTAACCTGCCAGAGGGGAGACTGCGATGAGCTCTTAGGCAGAAGCTCTTCCCTGTGAGGGTGCTGAGGCGCTGGCACAGGGTGCCCAGAGAAGCTGTGGCT
>WYDI02025070.1:0-90274 GCA_009867235.2 Psittacus erithacus | reverse complement strand
CTCTGGCTTCTGGAACACCTCCTCCCCTCCTTTGGCACTGACCTTGGGGTCTGCAGAGCTGCTTCTCTCACATGTTCCCACTCCTCTCTCTGGCTGCCATGGTGCAGTATTCCCCCCTTCTTAAATATGCTATCCCAGAGATGCTACCACCATTGCTGATGGTCTTGGGCTTGGCCAGTGGTAGGTTCAGCCAGATAGCATTGGCTTCATCATACACAGAGGACGCTTCCAGCACCTTCTGACAGCAGCCACTCCTGCAGCCCTCACACCACCAAAACCTTGCCACACAAACCCAATACAAGCATGTTTGCATGGTGCCTGCTCCAGCTTCCCTGGTGAGGAGCATTGCAGGATCTGGCTCCCTTTGCACCGGGCCGTGCTTCAAACCCTTCCTCCCACCAGCAGCATCACTGAAACACACCTGGTTTGGGAGCAGTGGCCACAAGACCCATGCGGAGATGTGCTCAGAGCACAGTGGCTGTGACCTCTGGCTGCTCAGTGTCCCCATGAGCAGAGCTGCCCCTGTGCTGGCCGGGGCCACGTTTGTCACACATGGCCGGTTCTGCTCGTGCTGGGAGGCCAGGCTGCCTTTGTCCCACCGGACACGCTCAGCTTCAGAGAGAGAGGCATTGTGTGAGAGCGGGCCAGCACGTCAGCCCTGTCAGGGCACCTGTTGGGCTTGTGCAGCACAACAATGCCCTTGATGGGTCTATTATGAGCTGCTGCAGGCAGCCAGGGCACTGAGATCACAGTAAATCCCCCCTGGTTAGCAGCAGCAGCAGGCAGGGCTGCAATGCACTCTTTTTGGCGTCTCTTCAGGGACAAAGTCCTACCTCGCTGGCAAACAGCAAATGCATCACCCTGCGAACTGCCAGCATCACCCTGAGAACACTGCCAGTGCTGTCCTGTGAACACAGCCAGCATCACCCTCTAGACACCACCACCATTGCCCTGCAGACACTGCCAGCGTCACCCTGCAGATGCTGGCAGCATCCCCCTGTGAGCACTGCCAGCATCACCCTTGAGAACTGCCAGCATCACCCTGTGAACCTGGCCAGCATCATCCTGTGCCAGCATCACTCTGTGAACATGGCCCCACTGACTGCAGGAGAGCAGGAAGCTTCACTGCCTGGGACCTCACCACTGGAACCAAGTGAAGGGAACAGCACCCATCAGATCCTCCAGGATGGTGTGGGGGGATGCTGATGCTCCCATGCTTCATGCAGCAGGGACCATCCAAGCAGGGGAAGCCTAGCCTGTCCCACTGCCTTGAACACTTGCAGAACAGCAGAAGAGGAACAGCCCACAAGGCACCAGATCCCTCCTTCATGGTGCAGCTGAGTAGAGGGGCCAAGCACCCTCAATTCCCAAAACCAGCTCTAGCCCACAAAGAAAACATTTGTGCCGAGCAGACTAGACGCAGATAGGGAGATGCTGTTCCCAGCTGGACACACCAACCACCGGGGAACTCTGCAGTGCAGCACAAGTTGGTTTGAATAAACCACAGGCGAGGAGGTGTTTGCTAAGCGCCTCACACATGGGAACACATGGGAACATGGAAACCAGCAATTGTTGGTGCAGCGTGGGATCAGGGACTCAGGGTCCCCAGGTGTAACAATTGTTCCACATCCGTGCTGTGCGTACACACATGCTCTTCCCTGCTCGCTCTGCCTGGAGCCACTCATTAACCCTCCTCAATGAAGATGCATTGGAGGGATAATTTACTGTTTAATAGACTAACTTCCCATTTGCTGTTGCCAAGCACATCCAACATATTTCTCAGCGGTGCTGTAAACTGCAGCTCCTCCAGCATAAAATCATGTCTCCCAATAGGAGCAGGTGGGCTTTCAGGATTCAGCTGATGATCTTGGCTATGGGGTGAGCAGAGACACGGGGCTTTGTTGTTAGAGGAACAGGGCTTGTTCCCACCAACCCGTTTCAGTTATTGCAGTCCCCATTGCACTGACATCCCTGAGCTGGGAAGACATCTAACCTGAGAAAGGAGTGCCTCAGCCTGATGGATGTGAGAGGCAGCAGCTCTGTCCTGATTTTGTTAATGAAGATGCGCTGGGTGCAGACAAGCTTGCCTCTGCTCTATATTTACGGAGCTAGCTGGCAGCCGGTCCCACGCTGGGATGCAGTCAATGAGCTGTGTACCCGCTTAGGTTCACTGTGCTTCCGCAGGCGCAGGCGGCCTGTCTGCGCCTTGCCAGTCCCACAGTTGTGAGCGTGTGTCTCCACATCCTCACTCCTCCTCCTCCAGCCTTACAGACTTACAAGCTACTACAGGCTGGAAGAAAGTCAGATTCTGTGCAACGTGGGATGGAGAGCTGGTGCCAGCCACACTTTGCCTCCATCACCCAATTCCCACATTGTAAAGGAGGCACTTTCAGGGTGCTCATGCTGCAAGAAGGAGCAGCAGCTCCAAAGGCATGAGACCGAGTGACTGGCTACCAAGGTCTGGCTTTGAAGGATGGCAGTATACCAGCAGCAAAAATAACCTGAAGAGGAGAAGGAAAGGGTTTAGCTTGCCTTATGACAGCTCTGCTCAGCACCAGATGTGGGCAGAGACTCTCACTAGAGCTAGACAACCATGCTAGGGGCTGCCTGCAGAGCTGATTTTTGTCCATTGTAAAAGGGCATCCCACCCCAGCCTCTTCCCTCACCCTTCTCTGTGGTTTATGTTCGTGTTCACCTTACCTATAGACCCAGCCTCCCACTCTGCTTCATCCCCCATGCACATCCCTATGCAGCCATGGAGGAAGAGCCGGACATCCCCCAGGCCCATCTGGGCCGGAGGCCCCCAGGGCTGTGGGGTGGGCACTGGGTCCCATCCCGCAGCATGTGCTGCCAGCCCCCTCTTGCGCTGCTGCTGCAGAACGGCCTTGGCGAGGCACAATGGAGCCAGAGGCTTTTGTGCAAGAGGTCGCTGACACCCTGCCCCCTCAGGGAGTGAGGCTCAGGCTTTGTAAGCAAAAAGGTTGGAAGAAACTAACCCCAAAACAATGTCAGGCCAACGGAGACCCCCCCCCATCATAGACCTGTGTATGCATCCAGTTACACACAGCCACGATGGCCGAGGCAGGTTTGCACCTCCATTCATCCCAGTTCTCAGCCCCAGCAGCTTCAGCCAGAAGCAGAGTGGGGCCCAGTTCTCCTCTTTGGCGCAAAAGAAGGCAGGTCTAAAATGTCATATAAGGCACCCCACGGGAGGGCTGGGTGGTAAGTTTGTTTGCTGCAAGGCAGGGGAGCCTGGTTTAGCCTGAAAGGGGAGCCTTGCTTCATCCAGAAGAGGTGGGACTGGGGAGGGATGATCAGTAATGCCCACTCCAGCAAGGAAAGGAAAGCTGTATTCTTCCCAACCCAGACTGAAATCAGCACCTCAAAGGCCAGTGCTGGGAAGTATCTGAGTTTCACCCCATCGTGTATGGCTGGGGACAGCTTCTCCTTGCATCAAGACACAGAAGCCCAGGAACAGCCCCATTGCATTCCTCATGCATGAGCATGTCCCAGGAACAAAACTGGGCTGAAGCAGGATAGGACTAGAGAGCTGGTGCCAGCAGAGATCCCTCCCTGGTCTACAGCAGAAGAGGAAGGTCAGTGCAGGACCCAGCACGGAGATCTTGGCATCTACGTGCCTGCACAATTGATGAGCTTCAGCACAAAACCCCCAGTGGGGGGATGAGCAAACAGAACTAAACATGGTAATTTATTCACTCCATGAAAAAATATTAGTTAATCCAAGCCAATGAGATTGTAAAGCCTGATAACTGGCCTGGCTGATGCCAACATCTAGCGCTAGCAGCACTTGTGTTTTTTGTCTCTACTATTGCCCTAGGCAGTGAGATGCAGCAGCAGCATGACAGCTCCCAGCCACACATGATAATTCAAGAGAGAAAACACATCTTATTTCAACTCCGAACCAGAGCAGAACAGTTAAAAAAAATCAAGACAACTTGCAAAAATTGCTGTAGAGAGCAGTGACACTCTGCAGAACTTACTTGCAAGCCTGTGCTGTGCAATTTGAGATAAAAGATGTTTAATGAAATGAAGGATGAGCACTGCTTATTTGCTTTGCAATGCCACTGCTGTGCAGGAATACCAGGAGGCCAAAGCAAACACTGAAAGCTGAGCGATCCCACTCTAAGTACCTTCACCCAGTGTTTGGTCCCAGTGACTGCTGCCCTTTCACTTGCAGCCAAGTGTAAGTGCTTGGATTGTGGCTCCAGGGTCTGAAAACTATTCATTTTTTAAATTATGTAAGCCGTATAAAGCTGTCACTTTGATTCACAGCTTACCACAGAGGTGATATTTGGGTTTGCAGTATTCAAAATAGCTATTGTGAGTTTTTGCATTCCTTTGTTCAACATCTTCAAGAACAGAAATGTCTCTCCAGACTCCATGCCCTCTTTCAAGTGCACAAAGGCACATCTCCTCCTGCTCCCCAGGCTCTGGGAGATGAGATGCAGCAATCCCATGACACCTAACTGCAGCCCTGGAGGAAAACAGGGCCCATGTGAAGCTCACCCTGCAGGAAGGCAGTGCTGGTTTCAAACATATCATGCCACTTGCTTCTCCTGCTTGTTTTTCAATTGCATGGGGAGGATGTTAATGAGTGTCTGAGCCATGGCAGGCAAGCCCAGGGCACTTCAAACGTGGAAGAACTTCACAGAGAAATCTGCATAAAATCTGAGATGCCATTATTAAGAAGGAGAAGAAAATGCAAGCAGAAATCATCCTCCCCCAGCAGCCAAGAGGGGCGAGAGAAGAATGGCTCTACAGAGAAAGATGTATTCATTTGATCCATTATTTATATAAAGTGTTCTTTGTAAATCTGATTTCCCATCACCCTGGATGACAGCAGGAGGAAGACAGGAAAAGAAGAGGTCCTACTCCATACCTCTGAGGGAAAGACAGACTGTCTGGACATCCTGCATCACACTTAGGGTCTCAGAGGGAACAAGCTCTAGTGCCATGGGAGGCGAGTGCCATCCCAGGCCAGTGCCATTCCTGCAGGTGGGCAGCAGCTCGCCAAGCACCCCTGCACCTAAAGGTAGGAGCTCTGGGGTTCTAAGCAGACATTTCCTTCCTTTTCAGGGTGGATGCAGCACCAAGTTCTTGTTGTCTCATTGAAATTGCTTAAGCCACTGAACAAACTCACTAAAAATAAAAGCATTTAATATGGGGTTTTCACATGAACACACAGAAAGGCAGCAGTCTGAAACAGTACATACATAGCATATATAAATAAGGACAAAGATTAAAAATCCTTTGGAAATGACAGACTCTGGGAACAGTTAGTGGCTGCTCCGGGAGGAAGCATCCTTGTGAGTCATTGCACAGGGCAGACAAATGAGACACATTCAGGCATGACCAAAACTCCGCTGTGCCAGTGAGAGAGTGTGATCACATTGGGACTGCAACAGCCAAGGGTCCTAGAGGCCAAATCTGTTAGCCACCCCCCACCTCACCACTGGGAGCACAGCACCATGGGCTGAAGCCCAGGGTACCAAACCCCTCCTGGGACAGCTGTCTGGACACTGCATGCATCCCTTTGGCAGGGGAGGCATCTGATACATGCAGAACACCAGGCTGATGCCCCATAGATAATTTTTCTTCTTCAAATTTCAGCTGTGCCAGAAGCCAGAAGGAGTCCCTGAGCTACAGTCAGTATGGGGACAGAAGAGTGATGCTCCTCTCATCCATATGGAGCAGTGTATTTAGTCTTAACAGCAAGATTGCCTTGCAAGCAGACACCCATAAAGAGATATATGCTCAAGTGAGCTAGGGGCAATGGAGAGAGAGGGATAGGATGAACAAATGCTTCACCCAGCAATCACCCCTCCTGCAAGTAAGAGCAGAGGTGGCAAGATCAGACTCAGCTCCCCCTGTGCTGCTGCTCAACTTTCAGTTCTACCTCATCTTTGTTCAGAGGCAAAGCCGAGATCCCCAGGTTTCCACCAACAATGGACTGCAGGGGCAGGGTGGAAGTGCAGTCAGCAACACACATGGCGCCCTTTGAAGAGCACATAGATGGCTTCAGCCTCCTGAGGGAATGATTAGACACATCCAAAAAGCACATACTACCACCACAGCAAACAGCCTCTGCCCTTCCTCACAGCATCCTCGCCTGCCCAGTCCCTGAAGAACCAGAGCTCACTCTTTGCTGCCACAGAGGCTCCTAACACCAGCTACTCCCATCTCACACATCTACAGTCCCACTACCCTCTACATTTTCAAGGCACCTCCTCCAATTTGGGGTCAGGCTGGGGACAGGCACCCCTGATAAAGTACCAGAAACATCCCTTTGGACAGAGCAGCATGAAGAACATGCTTTGTAGCTCAAAAACCCCAAAAATCACAGTGGAAAAAAAAGTGACAAATTCCAGTGAAGCTGCACAGGGCCCTAACGCCGTTTTGAGAGCTCTGGCCTGTTTGACTGAACTCCCTGCTCACATCCCAGTCTTCACACCTCCTGCCATCAGCTGTCTCTGAAAGCTGCCAAGGACAGAGCTCAAACTCCTGCTGGTTCTTAAAGATTAGAAGACAATTATAATTGGATTCCAGAGATTATTTGCTTCACTGAGAAGGGCTGAGGAGCGTTTTGATGGTTCTCCAGCTGATTAAATCTTTATTTCACAGGAGTGACCCTCTGTGTTTCCTACCCAAGAGTGCTTGCAGACAGGTACTTGGCAAGATTGGAGCACTTTAGCTTAACAAGACTGCTGACACTAGCCAGCTGTGATGAGGGTTTATCCCGTATCTAGATGGTTTAATCTCATTTCTGCAACTCAGCCCAGAGAGCTGAACCCAGACCCAGCTCTTTCCCCCAGTTTAATGACTAACTAATCAGCCAGTTGCCTGACCAGCCATTCAGATAAGCCAAAGCCTTTGGCACCATTTGCAGCTGATTACAAATGGCTGGAGCCCTGTCTTGCCTCTCATGCTGCTCATGTTGCTCCTATGCTAGACACAGCGCAAGACTGCCTGCCCCAAATATCCCAGCTTCCAGAGGCTGAACTGTTCTGTCCCAGACAGCCTTTGCCAGCCTCCTGTCCTGCTCAGCTTAGCCTCCCTCAGCAAACACAAACCAGAAACAGTCCTTGCTCATCAGGCACAGCTGTGCCATGGAAACATGCAGGCAGTGAGCAAGGGCTGCCTCCAGCTCAAGCTGAATCAGAGGGATAAGTTTATTGGGGAAGCTGTTTTCCCCTGACCCCAATTGAAATGATGGCATCCAAAGCCTCTCCTCCCATGCCCATCCTGTGCTCTGTACCGTTTGTGCACTCCAGCCTTACAGGGACAGCAGGGCAGAGGGAGCCCAGAGGGAGAAAAGGAGGGCATGGCTCCAGAGGAGGCCTGGAGGTAAGGTGTCAGGATGCGAATGAAGGTTGGAGTCCATCATTCTCACTGCTAACAGAGCAGGGGGAGAAGCAAAAACAAGCCAATGTGTTAAAAACTCAGAGCAGAAAAGCAAGAAAATCACAGCCTAGCAACATTGCAGAGAAAGCTGGGAGTGCACACAGGGTCCCGCAATGCGGAGAGCTCTCCTTGTAAGCAAGCACTCCCGCTCTTCCCAGAGCCAGCAGGTCAGACATGCTGCACAAGTTTTGGTTAGATAGTGGTTTGCCCCATAGTAGGATGAAATACAATTTATATACACAAAGAAACAAGTCCCTGCACTCTTTGCAAAGGTCCGGTTTCAAGAGCACTGCCATGCTGGGGAAGGTTGCCGTGAGCCTGCAGCACTCCCCTCTCCGTGCAGCACAAGATTCACAGCTTGTGAGGCTGGGCATTTCCCACCCATGCCTTGATGCGAGGTGAGTCAGAGGGATGATGAATCCTTGGAAAGCAGGCGGGTTCGCATGCGTCTGTAGGATTCCTGTGTCAGAGAATTAGAGCAATGGAATGCCTGAGACATACAATACTGCACAAGAACAGTTAACATGCTGTCTTCTCTCTGCAAGGATTCCCCCCCTGGAGTCTGTCCCACACCTTTTACCAAAGCAGGATGCTAGACGAGAAACATTGAGCAGACAGGGACCAATACAGCAGTTGATCTTGGGCTGCACCAAATTCTTGTCCTGCTGCCACTCTGACAGGCTGTTATAGCACTACACTGTATTGCCAGCTTCCCCCTGCTTCCTGTGACAGCCACCATGCCAGCTCACAGGTAGGAGGGCTGTACACACCTGCTTGGGTGAGACCCTTCAAGGCTTGGCTTCCAGCATGCCAACTGCCTGCAGCTCGGCATGGAGCAGGCTGCTACAAGTAGGGGACAGCAGTTATTACAGAGCCTTACGTGCATTCCACCATCTCTGCAGGCATCAGAGCCCAGCAGGCCAAGCTCCCCAGAGGAAGGAGTGTGTCTCACCTCTTTCCTGCCCTCCAAAGTTTTCAGCTTTGCTTGGGACATGTGAGCAGGAGATCCACATTTCTGTAACTGGGTAAGAGAAGGGAACAGGAGTAGAGAGCTGGGGAATGAAGTGGCATCTACAGCCTGTACCACCAGAGAGCAGCTATCACTTAAATCCTCTCTTGGTCGCTAGGGCAGGAGCACAAACAGAGGGGCAACACTGGAGTGGAGGCCCAGTGCTGCCACACCTGTCCCAATGCTGCCCTTGCCATCTGCTCTGCTCTCACAGCAGCTTCCCAAAACCAAGATCATACAGAATAAACTTGGAAACCTTCTCTTGGGCAGAGAACAGCAAGCAGGTCCCGAAGGATCACTGAAATGAATGCCCAAATTGTGCTCAAACACCCCTCACACACTTCCCCACCAGCAGCTTTAACAGTGCTGGGGACAGCTCTTACCAGATGCACATTCTCTTTGCTGACTCGCTGAGGCTCTGGTGTGGTATCCCTGCTCTTCCTCTCCAGGATAACCGGGGTTCCCAAAACTTTTCGCTGCCATAAGAAGAAAGGGCTGTTGGCTAGTCTTAGAGTGCAAAGTGAAAAGCAAAGGGAAGGAGCAGGATGCATTGCTGGTAAGCAGTTGGATGCTGGGAAAGAAAAAAGGAAGCCAAGCTGGGACAAAGACTGTAGAGCAGAACCATCTGAAACACTGTGCCACTCTGCTGAGCCAGCCAATTGTAAAGGGTTTGGGAGCTGACCTGAGGCCTGGCCAAGAGCCCAGCCTGTGATAAGCAGATACATGCTACTGTGGGGCAGCCTACAGTGTTCTAACATGCTAGACTGCATGACCAGCCCCCTGCCAGTCCTCATCTCGTCTTGGGAAGCAACCAGTCCTTCAAAAAGATGCATAGATCCTACAGCCATGTGTTTCATACATGATTACACTTTACACTAACAAGGCTGATTGTCACCGTGCTGCCTTTTCTGTCCACAGTGGATCTGTGTTCCTTGGCAGCCGATACTCTGAACAGTCCCTACCCTCTGAGAATCTCTTTCAAGCCCGGGGAAGGCAGAAGCAGAGAGCAATATCAGAAACTCACAGAAGAGAGCACAGCTCAGAGGATGCCTTTACCTTAATGAGGCCGCTGAAGGAGCGCGAGCGGGTGCGTCGTGGTGCTGGGGATGTAGGCACCTCAGAGCCAGGAGTTAGAGCGGTAGGATGCTTATTAAACTAGGAAGAAACATGAGGGCAGTATGTTAGCACAGTTACACAGTTGCTGTACCTGTTGTTCTCTGCCTAGAACTCAGTTTTCCTCTTCAGCACACCAAAAGGGAGAAGCAGTTCACTGCTGCAGGGGGAAGAAAGCAGAGGAAGGCGACATCTCCAACCCATGGTTACAGGGAGCTTGGGTGTGAGGCTGCTTTGTGCTGGCTACCAGATTAGCCAAAAGCAGCAGGTATTGGTGCAGAAAGGGGGTTGGGCAGCAGCTGGAGACTGGCAACCACAACTGGTGCTGACCATATCAACCAGTCTCTGGAGCAGCAGGTTGGCTGGAAATGCTCATGGGACTGAGAGGAGATGAGTCTGCCCACTCCCTGCAGGCAAGAAGGGACAAGACTTTTCATTTTCTGAGGGAAGAAGCTCAACAAGGCCATGATCAGGACTGCAGAGCTGCTGACTGGAAAGTCCCTGGCTTGGAAAAGAGATTGCTCAAAGCACAGCTTGATGCAGCAAGCTCCACGGTGAGCCACATCCAGGACAGGCAGCCTCCTCCCCTGCCTTCTTGAAGCTTTGCCCCTTACACAGCTCAAAGCCACCTCCCCAGCCTGCCCAGGATTAGAAGCAACTCTCAAGGCCCTGCCTTTACCTCTGCGCCCAGGATTGTGCTGACAAGCACACCCCAAAGATATCTTTCATCCCCACACTACCTGCCGGATAAGCCTCTTCTTCTTTGCAGAGTCAGGCATATTGTTGACATGACGGAAGAGTTCCTTCAGTGCCTCCTCTGTGCGCTGCTGGGTCTCCTCCTGATGGCAAGTGTCCAGCCGGCTTCGCTTCTGAGTCTTGAGGGGCTGCAGCTCCTTGGAGCCAGGAGATGTCAGCAAATCCAGGTCATCCTGGGAAAGCGGAGACAGCAGCTGCTTGCCATGCTTTAATCCAAATGAGCCACCCATCTGAGCCAGGCTGGGATGAGTCTCATGAGCTGACTCAACCCCAATGAATGCACAGGGCTGTGTTTTCCCTACCCCTCTGCAGCAGCACTGCACCAGCAGGCCCTGTGCCAGGAAGAGGTGACAGCAATGCAAAGGTGACCCCATTGTTTCTTCCCTCCCCTCACAGATGCTAGATGCAGAAGCCCTTCCAGGCTTGAGAAGGGTCAATGCAGCTCCTTGCAATGCATCTTCCCTCTTCTGGAACTATATGAGGCAGGGAAGCATTTGCTGGCAAGACACAGACAAATTGGTCCCAGTGGCAGCAAGAAGCCTTTATTCCAGCCCTTCTTCCAAGCAGCCTGGCCACTGCAGCAGGTCTGTCTGTTTGGAAGGCACAACCCCATGAAGAAGCAGGTGCTGCATGTACTGGGCACAGAGAGCAGGTTTACTGCTAAACAGGGGCTGGTAGCTTGCTTTCCCTGTGCTTTTGATTAACAGATGCTTCAACTCTGCCCAATTTCCCTAATGCAGCCACCTGCACTACCACGCCATATGGTTCCCTCGCTCCTGCTCTCTGAGATCCTTTAATGACTTGGTTTGTTTTCAGCTTCTTTCACTCGTAAGAATCCATTCATAGTACTTCAGCCTCTGCCTGCATAGAGGGCAGATGCTGCATTTGCTGGCCTTACCTTTGATGTGTGGGCTCTGGATCCCAGATAGTGCAGCCTGGCACACTCCCTGATGTATGCTGGGGCCTGTGATGATGAGCAAAGTATGTTTAGTATGTGCTGGCTCAAGCAAGAGAGGCACTTCAAACCATGCACACACACCACTTCCATCAGGACGCAGCCATTCAGGGCAGACAAAGCAATGGCATTTCATGTGCTCAGTGCACTCCCTGTTCACAGTTTCCTTTGATGCAGGAAACCACCACAAGTGCAACACAGAGTAAGAGCAGAATTCCACAGGAACTTTCTCCAAGCAATTCATTCCCCCAGCTCTGAGCTAGCCAAAGAGGAGCCTGAGAAAGAGGGCAGAAGGGAACTTCTCGTGGGAGGATTCAGCAAAGAGCAGATGCCTCCAGTACAAGGAAGGTCCCGAGCAGTCATGACACTGCCTGTTGCAGAAACACTTCCTTAGGGGAACCTGCAGAAAGCCTCACACTCCTGACTGTCCTCCCACGGCCCCCTGCTCTGAGCTGGACAGGGGCCCAAGACTGCAGGGGTGCCTGCAACAGCAGTGGGTTGAGAAGCTCACAACAAAATGACCCACTGCATGAGGCATTCAGCTCTTGGCAGCAATCACCAGGAGAAGCCCCTTCAGTTTACTTATCCTGCCAGATCCTGAGAGGAGCCAAGTGGCTCTGTGCCCCCAGGAGCCCGATTTCCCAGGCGGGCAGCACGTGCTGGGTGTCCAGCAGAGGGTGGTGTTACCCTGTGCCGTGCTGCTGACCTGCCCGGCAAAGTCACCCATGGGATATCTTCCTCCTTCTGGGCTGCCAGCCCAGCAAAGACCTCCTCCCTGCTCACTAAAGGAACAGTTTCCTGTAGAAGTCCTCCTCCTCCTATTGTAGAAGAGAGCACCCAGAAGATACACTTGACACTTGGACAGGCAGCATTCAGTCTCCTGCTGAAGGGCCAGGGAGAGCAAGACCCCAAAGCACATTTACCTTGAAGAGCTTCTGAGAGTGTTTGATCATGAATGTCACTCCATTGTTTAGCTTGGTGATATTCTCCTGAAGGTCATTTGCTGTCACCTGGCAAGGGGAGACAGTCAAAGGCACAGCAGTTAGAAGAGGAGGAGGAAGGGTCTCTGCTGCTTTTGCTGTCTCTGGGACACAGACATGCAGTGCCTCAGCAGAAGACCTGCTCTGGAGGAAACAGGCAGGCAAGGCACAGAGCACATCAATAACCAGAGCTCACAGAGCCAAAGCTGCTCTGGGAGGAGGAGAACTAGGGTGCTCTGGGGCCAAACAGTTCACAAGCAGCACAAGAGAGATCTGCAAGGTTTCTTGGAGTTATTCTTAAAAGAAGTAGGACTGTGCTGCTCTTTCAATTGTACTGAAAAAGATAAAGCATCAGTTGCAAATGAAACCCACAGCAGGTCTGGACTGAACACTAGGACTGAGTCCTGCCAGGAAGCTCCACCTCAGCATCCCAGCCTTGAGCCCTCACATCACTGTATCAGTACTTTATCTTCCCATCTTGATCCCTATAAGCCTGCCAAGCCTCTGCCTTCTATTTTGCAACATCCCACCTGCAGATACTGTGGCATTGCTCACATTTCTGGGCCAAAGGATGTGGGGTGCAAACATGAGGGCAAGATTGTGGGCAGACATCTTGTTCTTGTCCTGCTTCTTGGCGGTCTGGTAGAGCAAGTCCAGCAGCAGTTTGAGCAGACTGCGGTTGGGCGCAGGAAGGATCAGAAACAGCAGCTGGAGGGCTTCAATTTGGCGCTCTTTGTCTGGAGTGCTGGTCTTATTGCCTTTCTCATCAAACAGCATCAGGTCTGCCAAATCACAAGGCAGAACATGAAGGACACATGTTACATTCCCTAACAGCAAGTCTATTGCAATGGTTACCCTTCCCTCTTCATATTCACATCTCCAAACTCCTGCACTGTTGTCCTGAACCCAGGACAACAGTTCTCTCCCGCCAGCTCCTAAGCTGATGTGTTAATATGTGGTACTCCTTCCAGAGGTCAACACAGCTGCTAAGAGCTGTGATGGGCTGAAGGCAAGACGAAGAAGTTCAGATAAGGTGGTTCAGTAACAGCTATTAAGTACACAGAAACCACACCTTGCTCAGGAGACACCTCAGGCTTAAAACAGATGAAGATCCAGGTTATCAATGTGGGCTTCACTCCTGTAGGTGTCTGTTTTCTGCTGGAAGGGGAAGACTGGGCTAGACAATCTGTCTGATTCCTTAGGATTTTAAGCTCCAGTCTTTTCACCATTAGGCTGAGATGGCAGGAAGATTCATTCTTACTCTGCCTTTAAGAATTGCACTTCCACAACCTACTGTGCAGCTCTATAGCATTACCAGCTTTTGAGGAGGTTAGTTCAATTCCCTCTGCTCATGTCTGCCTCTTGCTGATCACTCACCTGCAATTTTGAGGTGGGCATGGAAGTGCTTGTGTGTGAGCAGTGGCTCTGGTAATTCACCCAGGAACATTTTGAGCAGGGTGGCGACATCATTAGAATGAAACTCCCCAGAATCCAGGTCAATATCTGTACCACTGTTCAGAGCATCCTTTAGGATCTGTTGCCTGATGCTGTTGCCTGGCACCCGAAACAAGCCTTCTGCTCTTAGATCTGCTTGGCAGAGAGGGGAAAAAAGGCCACTGATTAACAAGAGGCTGATTCCCATCTTCTTACCAAAGCAGCTCCCTCCCCTTTCCAGAGCTTGACAGCAAACCTCAATGACCTGCATTCAGAGACATGGCCTCAAGCTGGCTCCATCAGTAGAAAAAGTCCATGTACAGAGGAAAAGAGATTAACATATTTGCTAGGCAACTCTGGGGAGCAGTCACCTAGTGCAGAGCCTCAGACTCCTGCTGCTGGAGAGCTCGGAGCTTTTCAGTCTCTCTGCATCAGAGACCTGAGATGGGCAGGACAAACACCCCTTGGGATAGAAAGACAGCAAGACAGAGTCACTTACTTTTGTGCAGATATTCAATTAGCTGGGAAACCTGTGCAATGCCTTCTTCTGTCAGCGGTGAGCCAAACACCACTCCTTTCTCTGCAGAACAGAAGATAACAAACGTATTCAGGCAACTCAGAACCCAACAGCCACAGAGGCGAGTGGTCCCCAAAGAACAGGATCTCAGCATGCAAAGACCAGTGCCCAAAACGCCAAGGGTGGTGGTCACAAGGACTCCCACAGATGTGAGATATCACAAGCACTCCAAAATAAGTCACTTCATCTCACCATGCTGTACTTACAAGGACTTCATCATTGTGCTTCTTACCTCAGCTTAATTACAGTTTTTTATCAGCTAAAGCAAACATTCTATAGCTCCTGAAAAGAAAACATCAGAACAGATGCTTCAGTTTTAAAGGGCAAATCATCTGCAAGCCTGAACCTTATGGAAAGACCAAAGTGGGAAGGGCAGATGTGACAGCCTGGACTGCCTGGGTGCCTGCTGCACTGTCACACTCTGCACCTGGGAAGTCAAGTCCAGATTAATCCTTACTGGCTTGACGTGGAGTGAAGCAGAAAGAAGAGGTGAGGCTATGAGTCTATGGGAGAGGGGAACAAACACTACTGGGGAAAGCAGACATGATCTGACTGGCTCACACTGGCCTCTTTTTCAGAGATGGGTAATCCCTGGAGTTCCCCAATCCCAGTGAATCTCTCTTCCATGTCAGCTGCCCTGGACCGAGTACAGTAAAGTACAAAAGCTGAACAAGGAGGAACTATGAAAAAAAAGGACAGTAGTAAAACAACGGGCTGGGCCCTTCTCCCTGTGGAACACTGACAGCTCCTCTCACTCCTGGAGTTTGCTTTCATCTCATGTTGCTGTTACAGATGGGCAGGAGATACCAGCTCCAGAACTCCAGCAAATAACAGAGGGTACAACCCCAAAAGAAGATAGAAGCAACTGAGCTGAAAGGAAGGAGATCCTTGCATGGGAGGAAACATTAGGTGAGAAGCCCATCTAATTGAAGAGCACTCATTGAACCAATGCAAAAAACATTCCTGACCAGACAGCAGCTTCCCAGGAAGATGGTGGCTGTCCAGCAGGACAGTTTTTTCTAATAAATGCAGTCTTGCTGCTGAAAGGCTTTTTCCATCACATGCACACAGCCAGCACACACTGTTCCTCAGAACACTGAGGCAACTCCCAAGGGCTTCACTGGCACCAACCAGAGCCCTGAGCACCATTTTTTCCCTCAGAGGCATGTAGGTTTTAACTGCAGCTAGAGAAAAGATGCTGGATAGATGATACCACACCATGCTGACTGGAACTGGGAACTGGAACCAGGCACACAGCTGCTTTATCCTGCCCTTGCACTAAGGCTTCAAAAAGCCAAAAGATTTAAGAAAAGGTTATTCCTCCCTTCTCCATGATGAGGCTGACAGGAGCATGGGCCACTTCTGAGGGCAAGTTGGGCATCTGCACCCCAGCTTTCTGTGACTGAAGATTTCCCTTCTTACTGTTACAACTGATAGCCCATCAAGCCAAACAGTGCATTGGCTGGTCTGGCAAAAGTTATGTCCCCCACAAGCTTTCTCTTGCCTTTCCCCCACAGCGTATCTTTTGATTTTACTAGCTTTTGGTCTGTTGTACTACAGATGTTACTGTTCTGTGGTGTTGATGCTCACAGCATGTGGAAAGACCTGGTTAACCCTGTGCACTTCTTCAGCAGCCTTCTTGTGCAAGTAAATTTATTCCACCTGAAAAATGTTCTGCTTTCTTCCACGACTTCTGAAATACATGGGAAGCCACCAGGAACTTCAGTATCCTGTTAAATCAAGAACTTTCTGACCTCCTTCTGTTAACGAGCATGCTTCAGTCTTGCAGGAGAAAAGAGGGTGATGTGAGCTCTTGATCCACACATAAGATCTGAAAGGCCCGAGTGTGAAGGGACAGAACAGCTGGCAAAAGATTCTTGTCCTTGAAGAAAACTGAACTCATTAGACATTCAACAGATAGAATCAATAGTGGCCAGGAAGAGAAGAGGAAAATACATCTTCTTGAGACATGCAGGGCCTGGCAAATTATATTTATCTTTGAAGTCAGAAGTTGATATCTGAATGAGAATTAAAATCTCAAAGAAACTTGAAAGCTGTGTCTGGAGAATGGATGTTGAGTTATAGAAGGCTTAGATGTTATTGTATGATTGCTTCTGAAACTAAGAAGCAGCATGAGATTGAGTTTCCTGATGCTCAAAGAAGTTGTAAGTATTTGCAGTTTGATCAGTTCTGAGCTCTATGGTCCTCGGCCTCTGGCTTTGAAGAAATAAAACCTGTTTGTTCTAGCTGGTCTCTAACACAAAGAAAAACAAATGATGGCTCCAAGATAAAACACACAGTACATGAAACTGATTTTCTCTGCAGGCACAAACTTCTTTTTCTCAGAGTTCAGCCAAGGAGTTCACAGACAGTGCCTGTCAATGCAGGGAGACACTGCCATTGCAACCCGGGAGTGCAGCCAGCAGACTTGGAAACATCTGCTCGCCCTAGCTGTAGTGAGACACATGGCCATGGAGACGGCTGAATGGGGAAAAGCGGAGCTCTTGAGGAAGAGAGTTAGCAGGAGATGCCAGGTCTGATAAGAGCAGTGCTCCAGCAAAGTACAGATACTTTAAAAACACGAGCTAGAGAAGGCTCACAGGCCTCTGCTAGAAGAGTTTTGACAAACACATGGAAGTTTCTATACACACGAGGAGAACACTTTCAGTTTGGTTACTCATTCATTTCTGTTTGTCAAGTTAAAAGTGTCCTGCTACTGTCTGGGAGCACAGGCAGGAGCACTAACAGGTATGAGCACAGTCTGTCTTCAGTTTGGGGGCAACATGAAGACCTGTTATTACGGAACAGCAAGGCAAGATGGCAATACTGAATAATTCTCACCTAAGGGTGTTAAAGAGCTTCATTTGCTGTACTGTATTTTCCTCTACAGTGCTGTTCAGCCCAGGGCGAGTGTATCTACCAGGTTCCTTCTGGTTGAGCCAGGAGTGGGGAGCTGAAGTTATCACCAGAAAATTTAGCCTGAGCAGTGGGGCTGCAGAGCTTGCTCTCACAAAACACAGTGGAGGAATAGGTTTGGTCGAACGAGAAACACTTAGAGAAACTATAGAAAGGCTGAAGAGAAAAAAAAAAAAAGGAAAAAGCCATGCCAGGGCATAGCGATAGCTCCCTTCTCAGAGGTACTCACAATAGCAAAATTGCTCAAAGGAAGGGGAAGGCTAATTAGAAGTGTTCAACCTCAGGCTGCTAACATCTGAAGGCAGCTACCCACAGCTTCTCTGCCAGCAGACAGCCAGTCTAGCTAGGAAACCAGAGCTGATGAGGCATGTGAGAGGTGCCCAGATGGAAGCAGTTTCTGTCTAGATGAGTGAGAAGGCTTAACTGAACTTACCAGGAGAAACAGGCTCCCCTTGAGTGTGGGCAGAGGTGGAAGAAGGCACACAGACACCTATAACAGCCTTTTAGTTGCAGCAAAACAGTGATAAATGCCAGTCATTGAAGAGAAGAAGATCTGAACACAACTGTGCTCAAAAGCAAATCTCAGACTTCTGAGAAGAGGCCTAGGGCTAATGTTTCATAACCAAGAGAGATGAACTTGAAAGAGAAGATAAGAATAGTCAGTTTACCAGAAGAAAACTCCAGCTGAATTTTGCCTCAGAGTAAAAGGGAAATATGTCATCTCTCAGGGTTGACACTGGGCTTGAACAGCGTCAATCTGCAAAACTTTGCCACCGACTCACTGAATTGGGATGTGGATCACGGCGGCACTGGCATTTGGATGGAAGATGCTTACAGATTTTTGAGCCGCTCAGACGAGACCTTCCAGATATCTGGGACAGCAACTGAAGGGAACAGTGGGCATTGAGTGAAGTCAGTGGCCTGGAAAACCAGGGCGTTATTGTTCTTCATAGAATTTGATGCTCTCAGCCTTTACTGATATTCCATCACTTACGAAGAAAGCTTATGATCTAAGGAAAACAGAGTACAGACTCCCACTGACGAGCAGAGAGACAAGGACATCTTGGTGTGTGTTGGAAGAACCTGCAACATGTTCAGGCACCCCTCTCCAGCTCAGTGCTATCCAAGCCATACCAGAAACACTCAGGGACCAAAGCTATATCTTGGTGGCGTGCACTGCACTGAACACACCATGAACATGAACATGGCCATGAAGGCCAGCCTGTCGGAAACCACAGCAACAACTCCCAGGAGGAGGGTACTCTAGAAGTGGCAGGACATTACTAGGGTGAACCTTCTGGCCATTTGCTCCCTTCCAGAGGTGCCATTCCCAGAGATTAAAGCCCTATAGTATTAAGCATTCAACACAAGCTCAAAACAACAGGTTTATACTGGAAGTATTGTAAACTACGTGTAACAGATGATGACAGCCAGCATCACCCTAAATGTGGGCACCAGGCATCATGCCATACTCACCTTTTCGCTTCAGAGACATCAGAGAACGAAAAAATCCAGAGGCTGTGCTGTTCGCCCCAGGCAGCTTTGGGTCTTCTTCTCCCATTAGCTGGGCAAGCTCTGCCCCAGGCAAGTCAATAAGCCTGGTAATGTTGCTGACAACAAGCTCTGTGAACACCTCTGGTTTTTCATGGCGCAGCTTCTCCACAAAGAAGTCAGGGTTGAAGATGATGGGCTGGCTGCGGAGGGAGGAATCATTGCAGATGACAAAACTGCAGATGGCATCACTGGAAAAGAGGGAAGGAGAAAAATCCACAGTAACTCCTCATTACATTGATTTTTACAGCCAGCTGGTCTGCCCTGAAGGAGACATCTGCTGACAGAGGAGCCACCAGTCAACACCAACAGTACTGTCTGTCTTTAGTGAGAGTTCAGTGCAGTGCACTTACATTTCCCTTAAGAACAAAAACATTTCTGGCCTGCCTGTACAACACAGCCCAGGACTAGCACTCCATAGTGTGATGGTAACATGCAACACATGGTAACACCGAAGTAGAACTTTCACTGCATTTATATCCTGCCAGCTCAGGCTGATGACACCCAATACTTTACATCAACTTACCACTCCCAGTTATAAATAAGTTTGGTTCTTTCTTCCTTCCTCCCCAGAAATTCACTCCCAGTGTCCTAAAAGCCTAAATCGCAGTTTAATTTTTTTCATGAACAGCTTATGCTCCTCAGTTTCCATTGCCATTCCATCATCCCTACCTTCCTATCAACACATAGATAGCTCACATGCCCTGGAACTTTGAGATCACAAACATGCAATAACACTGACCCACAGTTCTTCTAGGGATGTGGTCAAGGCCTCCCAGGTGACAAACTGCGTACAATTCGGTTACTGCTTCCAGCTACCTACAATAACTGCCCAGCTATGCACTCCCGACTGTGGAGTGAGCATGGACTCACCAGTATTAGCACAAGCTACACAGTGTCAGTCTTTGAGGAACCCCTAGTAACCTTTTTCCTAAAATATCTTTTTCGGGCTTATTCAATTCTTGTCTCTTCTTCAGGCTGTTCTGAAGCAGGCATTCTCTAATGATGCCTGCTTTTTCTATTTCTCATGTGTGGCATGGGAAAAGCGATGTGTCTGAGACACTGCTCCACTGAGCGCTACCTGTAACAGATACTTAGCCTTACCAGAGTTTAGGTAAGCTACATTTATCACGTCTAGAATCAAAATAAAGAGATTATCAAAGAGATATCTCAGGTTAATCAGCATTTTTAATGCTTACACTTGAAGCTTATCCCAATTTTCATCTACCTCTAGGTCTTCCCTCACCATCTTCCCACCGCTGTTTCAAACACAGTTCTGAAGCCTAGCTTACAGTCTAGTTGCCCAGCTTGCTTCTCCTGTCCCTCTTACTTAAATGTGAGGATTAGTGTCATTATTCTCCAGTCACAAGCTACTGCCCTGGTGTCATACCATAAAGTGTTGGCCTGGCCCTGCTAGTCAGTGTGCCAGTTCTTCCAGGGCTCTGGGTGGAGGCTGCCTACCCACCCAGCTTACACATGCTGCACGGTTTCACTGTGTGACATTCCCCAACCCTTTAATCATTTGCTTTCCACCATTCCGAACTCCCTCCTTAGCTGCGAGCCTTAACTGAACACAGGTAACAGAAATGCACCCCAGACCACGTAAGTCCCTTAGGAGTGGAAAGAAAGAACGTGCTCTGCTGATTACCCACCAGAGAGAGGAGAGCTTTCCCACATAACACCAAAGCACCTTGACCTGCTTCTCCTCTCTGATGCGGGGTGGAGGCCACATCACTGTGTTCCAACCACACTGGGCATCTGTACTCACTGCTCAGCACATCTGACACCAAAAGCATTTGCAACCCACTGGATCTTAACATTCTTCGGTTCAAGCAACGGAGCACTTCAGCTACTAGTTCAGAGGGCTCAGTAACTTACTGCTCTGATGTAAATCAACAGTAGCTGATGAATGGGAGGACATCAAAGCATGTACTGACAGGTCACCTGAACTCCAGCATCTATGAACCCAACAGTTAGCTGAGCTACTGCTGTACATCTTTGACCTGAAAGACCATCTTGGCATGATTTCCAGAGCGCGTGATCAGAATAAGAGAATGAAAGCTGTGACTCGGGCTCCACAAGGAGATTTCAGATTTGCTGAAATCGGAGGAAACCAGGCTCTCAGCAACGATTGCATTGTGCGACTCCATACAAAACCCTCTCCCCTTGCTGCTGCTCTCCATGGATGTCAAAGACTCCTTCAAGAGGACAGTGAGGAGGAAGGTCTGTGAGGCAGATTGCAAGGCAGCCTGCCAGGTAATCTAAAATTATGGAAAGCTCTTAAAGGCTCCCAGCTGCATGGCGCAGAGCAGCCTAGCAAGCATGCTGCCGGCTCCAAATGGGGGCTGCATTTTCCTGAGCACCTCCCAGCCTGGTTTTCAGCAGTTCATTATCTGCAATAAATCAAGACTGAAATGCAACAACTCGGTATCGGCTGTCAAAAATCAACTGCCAATCGATCTGATCGTATTTGCGTTTCATCACACAGGAATACAATGCGCAAACAAGTGCCAGCTCTGCCCATAATGTGGAGCAAGCCCTTGGCCTGAAACCCATGACAACTGAGTCTGTGGCAATACAGATCCTGAGAAGGGTTAATAGGAAGTGTATAGGCCCAGTGACCCTGCCTGCAATGATCCGTGCACTGTTATTCACTCACTAGCAGTTTTGTTTCCCCACAGAGAAGATATGCAAATACTTTGCAGCAGTTACATCAAGCATCACAGATTATCTGCTCTCTATGACAATTAGATATCTAGATTCAGAGAACGGAAATTAAACAATTTCATCAACTAGAACGGACTGACATGACTCCTCTGCACAGCCCCTGGTACAAGTCACAGAAAGTTTAACAACATTTAATTCGAAAATAAATAGATAAAAAGTAAATTTCTTACATGAGTGCTGAGAGCTTTTGGAGAGGCATTAGGAAGCAGAGACAGGGAAAAGAACTTGCTCCTTGTTTCCAGCAACAAAAGAAACCTGCCTGTCCCAGCACAGCCTATGCAAATTCCACGCATGCTACAAGACACAAGGGCGCATTATTGGGTCTGAAAGGCCCCCTTGGCACACACTGGGCATCAGCGTTCACACAGAGACAAAACAGAAAAGAAAAGCTGGACAAATTGATTCATGTCTCTTGCCAAAGGCTGCGTAGCTGGAGTTTAACAGCAAATAATTCCTACATAGAAACCGGGGTTTTGAATTAGGACCAGTGTGCTATTAAGTGCTCTCCACCTGTATCCAAGAGGAATCCACAAAACAGCTCCAAAGCTACACTGCGTTTACCATGAGTAAAGCCACGCAAACACATTCCCAACAGCATCCAAGCACAACTGATGTTATGGCACTGTCAGGACAAAAGCAGAGTCCCTTAACTGCACAACCCCATCGCCAGAAACCTTCCTAGAAACACTCTCTGCCCCTGCCTTGCATTCTTTCAGATCCTTTCAAAGACAAAGCATGTAGATCACCCCCTCCAGAGCTGGGAACAGCACCTGGCCATTGCTCTTTGCTACCATTACTTTGCCACCATGTGCTGTTCATTCACTTCAGGCTTCCCTTTCCACGTTTCTCTAGATTCCCATCCAGTTTCCTTGCCTGCTGCAGCTGGGACCAGCCTTGTGTACACTTATTGTGGTATGGCACTTCAATGAGCTACTTAATTTTGAAAGGTCACTTTATTAGCAGCTCTTCCTTGCATAGAAAATTTGCCTTTGTATCATTATTGCTAATCAAAATGGAAATGTGAAGCAAACCACTATTTCTGAGCAAAGATAAAGCCCCCACTGGCTTTACACACAATAACCCTGCCAATCCTCACTGCTGCACACACTACAACCTTCAGAAAAAGCCGTGTGCCCCATCTGCTGTTTTCATGGTAAAAAAAGGAAGATGGATGTACTCTACCTACACTCACAGTTTCTGTATCAGCAGCAAAGGGGAGACAATCATGTACTGAGGGATTTCTTGTTGGGATTTTTTGGCTTTGCTTGCAATTACACGGTTATATCTTTCTATATGCTGTGATCTCAGACTGCTTTATGACAAGTCAAAAAGACAATAAAATAAAGGAACAAACAGCTTCCTCTCTGATCCCATGAATAAAATCAAATCCCAAAGAATAATAAAACCTTGCACTAATAGGGTTGTGATTAAGACAGCAGATTAAAAAAAATGGGTCCTATATTGTGCTGAGATTCCTGCCATTCTGGTATCTTTCAGAAGCGAAGCCTGTGATCCCAGTCAAGCCACAAAGAAAGCTGTCTGTCACACACAACGTTCTTGCTTCAGGCATGACAGCCCCATCATTTCATGGGGAGTGGATGGTGCAGGAGGTCAAAATCATGATGGATCAATTAATCCCTAAGGTAACTAGAGCCAGGCCAGGGAAATGCCTTGGAAACTAGGACAAAAATAAGACTTTAACTGGCAAAACCTGGTGATTGACCCTGTGGTGCAAGAGCTGCGCAAACAGGCAGGTTAACTCGTGCGGCAACAAGCCTGCATTCATATTAGGTGAGACTTAACTGTTTTAGTGGCTTTTACAGATTTTGTATTGTTCTAACTCCACCCACATGAAGGCAGAAACAGGTTCAAGCAACATGAAATACAGCCTAAGGAGAACACAATTAGCTAAGAGAGAAAAGGGGGCTGTGTTTGTCTAGCTGGGAAAGTAGAAAAACTGGAAGCTGCAGATTGCAGATGAACCTGATGTACCTAATTCGGTGGGCAAAATCCATCCGCGGTGCAATTTTGCGCACTTGTATGTCATCACTGAGGAGCTAACGCTGCAGACACACCACAGTAGACTAGTTTTGCTGTAAAACTCATGAAAGGATTAAAGAGCTTTTGAAAATAAGGCGGATAATAGAAGAAAATCTCCCTCTGTAATAACAAAATCTTCAGACTACAAGAAAGAGCCAGGCTGCTACCAAATACTGAGAGCAGAGAGATAAGTGGGCAGTGCTAAAGAACACAAAACATGAGCAATTCTTTGCCTGGCTAAGCACAAAGAGAGATGGGACAGATGTGAGCTGGCTCCTATTTCCCCAGGGTGAGAGAAGTAGCATCATTTCCTATGTTGTGCCAGAGTAAGGAATCAATTAATAAGGATGTCTGAAGACAGTATTTCCAGAGCCAGATAGGAGCCATCCCAGATTTTGCAAAGAGATGAAAGAACCATAGTGGAATTATGTGGAATCATTTTAAGTAAAAAGGACTAGAAGACAAATTATTTCAAAGATTAAAAAATAATACATTTTAAAGAAGTCTAATGGGAATGGACTGCAGAGACATTAGAAGTGACTCCACAGTTGAGGTTGCTTTGAGGACTGTACTTCAGACTGACATTCTTGTAAGACAGCGTAACAAAGATCACATTCAGGCCTCAGATTTCGCACAGAAGCTCTTCATAAGATGACTGATTTGCCTCTGAAAAATGTTAAGAAAAACATGCAGCAGTTTTTGCCTAGGGTTATACTCATAAGGTCTTTAGGGGCAGAGCCCTTTTGTGATGAGTACACAGCACAGTGGATGCTGATCCTTGCCTACTGTCTCTAGACTTCATACAAGTACACCATACTAGATAACACTGCCTTTTTAAATTTTGCTTTGCTTTCTTCCCATTTAAAAGCTAACACAGAGTGATTCAGCCTTTTGGCTACGGGAAACAGATAATAATATACAATTTAAACAGCAAGGAGCTGGGGAAGAAAGCTGCTATTATGTGATGGCAGCCTGTGCTGGACAACCTGGAACTAATGTAACACCAGGCCATCTTTTAGACAGCGGGTAAATTGGATATCCCAGTCACTGCTGCAACCTATGAATTCAAATTCTGTCTCAGTAAAGGACTCAAAGCAGACTACAGCAACATCAGCTACACATCTGTGGTGTGGACCTCGAAACGGACCTATCTGGGAAGATAAAAGGGTTGGAGGGGGCGGGTGGGAAGCGTGCTTTGGAAGAAAATGCAAGATATTGCCAGTGTCAAAGAGAACTGCAGTAGCAAGACAGCTTGATATATGTGAAGCATCAAGAAATTTCCATACCAGCATGAAATTTCTCAGGTTTGACCTCGGTGAATTCTTTCGCAATCTCTTTCGTAATAGCCACTGGAATATTTTAAAGTCATCAAAGCAGTACTTCAATAAGCCATCACCACAACATCAGAGCATCCAGATGCCTTCTAGTGCTAAAGAGGCGCCTCAGAGAGGAACCGCATGTTCGCTGCGGTGCTCCTCACTAAGTCTTCTTCCCAGCACCACAGCTTTGGATGATCCCTCGCTGTGCGGTGGCTCAGCCTCCTATCCAAGGCTCTGTAAAAATGCAGGAACACAGCTACCGCCAGAAACCCAGCAATTTTACATTAAGGATCTAGCAAGCTCATATATATGCCTTAGCATCAGATTAACACAGTCTAACAGCATTAAGTAGCAATGCCACTCCGATTTTCATGACTTTCAATGCAGTCTAAAGTTTTTGACCTTATTTTAATATAAATCCCTACAGGGAACAGCACTAGAAGAGGAGCCTTAGATCCAATTTCACTGAAATCAGCACCAAAACTGAATCTTTTTAGATGGCAGCAGCTGCCTCGTCTCGTTACCGATCTATTCACTTTTATCACTGTGGCATTGGGAACCTCAGTCACAGCTGGGGACTCCACTGTGCTCCATGCTGTACAAACACAGAACAAAGGCAATACCCTGGTCTTCAGAGGGCTGATAGCTAAATCTGAAATGAATGCTGGAGAGACAGAAAAGGAGGAATCCCAAGAGAAGAGAGCACTATCAGTCAGCATGACTGATACAACCAAACTCTGCCAGCTCTTCTGTAGATACTATTAAAAAGGAGGGCGAGGAAGGACAGGAAATATAATCAGGTCACACTGCAGACATTTAGAAGAAATCCAGCTTCTGCGCAAGGGGCAACATGGGACTGAGCACAAAGGAGTTGCTTTGAAAGCTATCAGGCAGACACAGCTGGGACATGGGGCTGAGGATGTAAGAGCTGAGCTCCAGGCACTGGCAAGGCAGAGACAACAGTCCAGCAGTGCTGGAGGAGCCAGGCAGCACCACAGGGCACCCTGTGGCTGCATCCGGACCCCTGCAGCAGGGTGGGAGGGTTGCAGCCTAAGGAAGCCCTGCAGCTGCTTCCCACCACCCAGAACATGCTGGGTAGGAATGCTGCCTCTCCACTGGGAGGTCACCAGGGCCTCGGGCTTGTCTGTATAGAAACAAGTTATGTGTTTTCCCTGCCCCAGTCATATACATGACAAAACAAAGAATTTGGTTTTGCTTTATTTTACTAATTTAAGCCATTGTGAATAATGTACCGTAGAGCTGAGGTACTCCATGAGGCCAGGCGGTAGCTGAATACTATGTCCCATGTCTAGGACAAGTGTTTTAGGCCTTTTCTCCCCATGCACTAGAGAATTACCCACCAGGACCTTTGGCTACAAGTATAACAAACTACAAGGACACCTCTTCTTCCCATGGACCCTAATATCTTTCTTGTGTAATCTAAAATTCTTTATTGAACATCTGTCCATGGACTCTCACCAACTGACTGCTCTTTGGCTTTATTCATATCCCAGGTAGGAAGTTTCTTCCCACTTTTGTTCCTTACCTCGGAGGACTGCAAGGTCAGCATATGTCTGCTCTATCCCCAAAATGTGCCAATGCGTACTTTCCGGTTGCCAACAATGATAATATTCACTTACTCTCATTTTAAAATGTCTTGAACCTCTTTACTTCCCCGTTTTGAGTGTCCTGGAAGTCAATAAAAGGCATGGTCCAGTCCTACCGTTACCTCCTTGGCCTCTAGAATTCAGAAATTGCTGCATGTACCTCTGACTGTCACCCTTACACTTGAAGATAAGAGGCCAGAGGCAGTGAAAATGCAGTTCAGACACTAGCAGAGATACATCACATAGATGCTTCTCACTCTTGTGGCTCCAAGCCAGCGCCCAGGTCAGAACAGAATTGCCATCTACAAAGAGGAGCCCCACAACAATCAGGTTTACTTCTGTCAAGAAAAATTGAGCAATCACGAAAATAGCACAGCAAAATTAGCAACCTATTGAAGCAACTGGTGTGAGAACTCAGAGCAATCCAGAAAGGCAGAAAGGATGTTTTCCTCCAGCCCTCCCACAGGATGATAATCACCCAAAATTGGTAGCACCAACTAACTGGTGCCCAGAACACATTTGGGAATCTCATCCCACCATCAGCTGTCAGCACTCGAACAAAGCATCGCAATTCCAGCGCTGCAGCACTCACAGGTTCACTTTGCTGCTGCTTTTGGTGGACCAAGGTGATACCAAGACCTGGGTCAAGACCCACAGTCAGCTCCCAACAGTACTGTTGAGTGAGGTTCTGTTGTCACAGCCTGGCAAATACAGACAAAAGACTCAGGAAGCCACAGCTCTTGTTTTTGTTCATTACACTTCTGTAATTCCACAATGCTCCTTGGCTCTGGAGGTGCAGTGGGCAAGCTGCATGCCTGCATCTGCATTTTGTATCATGGTGGTGTTTACAAAGGATGAGAGGCCATCAAATCCCTTCACATCAGCAATCCTCTGCAGACACCACTGAGTATGTCAGAGGCCACATCCCATGTTCCAGATGTGTAAACTCTCACAAGCTGGAATTGCAATGAGGCACACCTGGATGCATGCCAGCATTGAAATAAGCTGGTGACATCTGGTCAGGGCTGCTAAAGCACACAGATAAACAGGCTGGGCCAGCCACAGAGCATCACAGCATGAAGCACCAGACAGGGATGCACAAAGCAGCACAATTAACTCACCAAAGCAAGCAGAATGGGGCTTAGTGCTTTTGAAGGGGATTTGGGCAGGCTAGGATGTCAAAAACTGGAACACTGCACACAGATAACAAAACTCATATGACAGTAACCTATACTGTCACTTTATGCAACTCTTCCATACTGATCAGAAACAGCTTTACTTTCCATCCCACCTGACAGGTCACCTCTGTTTGGATTCAGCCGGTTTCTCTGCAGAGCCCGGGGAGCAGGGATGTATTGATGTGCTGCTCCGACAGCTGCACAGGAGGGTGCTGAGTGGCCTGTGTACGAGAGGAGAGCTGCAGGCACCCCGGAGAGCTTGTGAAGGATGTTTCCTAAAAGGCTTCCCGCTCTCCAAGGCACAGGCAGCCGTCACACGCTTGTCTCCTGCTATCTGACAGCTCGCAAGCAGGGCTGTAGGAATGCCCATATGGAACTCCCAAACCATAAAGCTACGTTTCAACCTTGAGTCTGAGCTCGAGAAAAAACAAAAAGGGAAACTAATGCCGGCTCCCCTGAGAACTTCCTGCCTCTCAAAATCAGAGCTGCCACATTACCACTCAAGAAGAAAGGATATTTTGGCCAGAGTCCAAATTATTAGAGCTTTATAGGCCAAAAGCAAACACATTAGAAGTTCTTGTCAGCCAGCTGGCAGGCAATTATTTAAGCAGCTTATCACATTCCCTGCTATCTACAGCTCCTGACAAAAATTATGAGGAAACTCTAGATAGTTTAATTGCAATTACCGTGTGTAGAGGTGAGAAAGGCCAAGAGCCAGGGAGCAGGCCCTCGGAGAAGACGGCCCAGTGCTTGTCAGACACAACAGTGAGTGTAATGCATTACTGGGATGAGAGGCCAAGAACACACCAGACCTGTGAAGCCCTGAAACAAAGGGTCAGACAGATATATCACACCGTGGAGCCATGGTTCCTCCTGTTTCCCTACCCATGCTGGCTCCTGCAACTTGGGAACACAGGAACTCATGGTGTCATTCCCCAGATCACAGCACAGGTTTGGTGAAAGCCTGCACAAAAGCAGCACAGCAGGTCCATGCCTGAACCCAGCAGAACATAGGCCAAGGAAAGGGGCTCAGTTAAAGAAAAGTGAAAATGAGATCCTACAGAAAAATCTGACTTTGAAACAAATGGAAAATACAAGGCCCCAGCTGCGACCGAAAGCCTAACCCAGCACACAGTGGGACAGTGTTTCCATGAGGAACTTAACTTCAGTGCAACCATTAGATGTCAGCCAACATTTCCATGCTGCCCTGTCTCCTTCCCATCTGTTCATGCCATTTATTAAACTACCACACACTGGAGACTATTAACCTTTAAGACAAGGAATTCAATTTCCTAGCACAGCGTCCAGCACTCAGCGCTTCAGTTTCAGACTGAACTGAGCGCCCAGGCACCTTTAAAGGAGCATTAACGAAGCCCAGTGACATTTTCATGTGCATATAAATGTGCACATAGCAGCAAGGCAATGACTAGGCTGGCAAGGAGTCCCAGACGCTGCTCTGGGCTATGTGGGCAAGCAATGCTCCCCCTGCATGCAAACAGACAATAAACTGAAGTGTAGCAGAACAAGGATCCTGTTGTCCGAGCCCATCCCAGGCACTGGATGAGAACAGGACAGAGTGTTACATGCAAACATACAAAAATACTGCAAATGCAACACAGCCTTCAGTTTGGGTCTGGATGTGTGCCTGACAGGGCTTGGACTAAGCAGGGGGTTAAAGGCAAGTCTAGGTCTCAAAGATTTTAGTGAGGGCTATGGAAAAGGGAACGCTTGAATAGGATTGCCATGGGCGATCTTCAGAGAAAAGTAGCCATGTGTTCAGACTTGCCTTTAACTCTGAAATCGACCATTTTTCCTGCATGACCCTCAGCAAGTCACTGACTTTTTGCCACTAAGTCATGTTTACAGCGAATATTTCCTATTTCCAGTAAAACACAGATGGCAATTGTGCTCCTTTGATCGCCTGTTTACCATGTGAGCTCTTGATATCCAGTTGTACAGTGACACTCCATCACTTACTAAAGCAAGCCACTTTAGCAAAATGCCTTATGCCTTTTTCCAGCTCATCCTACCTTCCAGGCCCATAGCTTTTTCCCTTCCACTCATTCCACCCCTGCCATACCAAATGGCTGACATGAGCACTGAGTGCCCAGCAAAGCATTTAGGCGCTGGTCAAATTGAACGTTAAATGCATTCATTAACCAGATAGATGTTTCTCTTTTGCAATTGAGCACTCAGGCACGCTGCAATCACCATTCTCAGTTATGGAGAGCCAGGCAGAGGCTAGAGAGACCACAAACAGGAGAGAGACCCACACAAATCATCTTTTATCATGTTCAGTAACATTTGATAGGGAGGTTAAGACAATCAGTTATCATTTCCAGTCTTTAAGTCAGCATGCTATAAGACCACACGCACAGCATGCAAGCTTTACTAGCTAACTTGTACTTCTCTCCAGATGAGAAGAAATAGGGGCAAACACACAGTCATGAAGCATTCTTAAAAATATAACTACGTATATTTATAAAAGAATATCCTCATGGTGATAGACCTGCAAAGAAAGAGATCGACTTGCTAGTGCTACCTATGGGTAACAGGAAGCATTGGAATAAAACTATTGCACTTAAGGCTTAACTTTGACACAGTCACTTGTGGGGGACATAAAGAGCTGCAGGATTTCATCCCGAGGACAATTGTCAGCATATAATAAATAAATCCAGTCTTTTGGACTGATCCAGGTCACATTTAAAATGCTTTCTGTAAGTGTTGTATCAGCCGCACAAAGCATACTTATCCCTTTACCAGGTCCAGCATTTTAGGCACTCCCTAGTGAAACACGCCACATTGAGCATCACCTCTTCATCCCTCCATCCAGAGCAATGCTCTGCCCCAAGCCGGGCACCACAGCAGTGCCTCTGGATAAGCACAGCAAGTGCAATCAAGATGGGTCCTCCTCAGCAGGGGACAGAACAGCACCACTGTGAATCAGGACAGATATAAAGCATCGGCATTCAGCTGTATTCATTTTGCTAGCCCACAGGAATTACCACTCAAAGGATACTCAGTTTGCAGCTCCACACTAGATATGCGGGGTGGGGGGATATAGAGACATTGCAGCCTTCTAGCAGTCACTTGACAACACTGATGCAGTGAAGTGCTCATACAGTCTTCACTATTTTACTGGCAACGGTTACAGAACGGGTATGCATGCAAAAGTATGTACTAAAGGTGACTTATGAGAAGCTGACATCACGTGTATTTAGGCAGCAAGAATAACGCGCGTAGAGTGGACAAAGCGAGGGAGAACGAGGGCTAGATGCGAAGCAAGTCTATGTAGTGCCATCACCCTGCCAAACCTCGCAACTGCCAAGCGCTCAGCGCTAGGACTCGCTTTGCAGCTGCAGCGAGAGCAGCCAGCCCCGCACAACACAGCCCGTACCTCTGCAGGCAGCAGCGGCCGGTGCAGGGGGGAAACGCGACTCCTCATCTCTCCAGCTCGAGCACAGGGTTAAGGGGGGAGCCCGAGGGCAGGTGGTTTGGAGCCGGGCTTCTCCCCTCACAGGAGAAGCGGGCGGCATTTCCCCTGCAATGCAGCACCGGGACACTGCAGAGAGCGCGCCCCTGCCGCGGGACCCACGGGGCAACGGAACCGCAGCACCGAGATGCGGCAAAACAGCACGGAGGTGCCTACGGGCCCCCACACCGAGCACCCGCAGTCCCATGGGGCTGCTCGGTGCGCGGCAGAGCGCTGGGGACCGCCTGGACTGCCGGGCAGAGACAGCCTCCATAAAGTGTCGGGGCCGGCGGAGCGACAGCCGCACCGCAGCAGAAGCGGTAGGCAGGGAAAGCACCGCAATGGGCGGGCCGAGGGGCACCGACCGGCGCCTGCCCGCCAGCGGCATGCTGCAGACGGGCGGTGCGGGTGCCCGCAGCGGGTCGGACCGCGACCCACAGCACAACGAGGGATCAGAGAAGAAGTCCCGCCGCCCCGGGAGGTGCGAGGCTTTGCCCGGCCCCACGGTGCCCGCTCCTACCTGCCGCCGCGCCGCCCGCCGGGCGCCGGTGCTCCCGCCGCCATCTCATACCTGCCGCTCCGCCTCCCCATTGGCCCTCCGCACCCCCATCCTCGGCCCCGCCCCGCCCGGGAGGCGCATCACCATTAGCTACAGCCGGCGCCGCCGCGCCGCCATTGGCCGGTTTGAATGCGCAACTGCCAATCCGCGACCGCAGCGGGGGGAAAACACCGCCCACCCCGCGCGCGGCCTGCTGGGAGTTGTAGGCCGGAAGGGCTCAGCCGGGCCCGGTGCGGCGGCGGGCTCTGAGAGCTGAGGGGCTGGGCCCGGGCAGAGGGGACAACCGGGATGACATGAGCCGTGGACCTGTGCACAGAGCAGTGGAAGTTCTTATGGCACCATCTATCAGTGCTGTGCACACCTCACCCCCCAGGCCTCAGCATTCAGCATAAAACCACAAAGTGCAAGGTTTTTGTCTCAAGGAAACTAAAAATGCAGCTCGCACATACCCCCTGCAGCAGGGGCAGCTGAGCCTGCGGAAACCAGAGCTGCAGGAAACACGAGTTACACCGTGAACCCCAACTCGCATCTCAGCGTCAATGATCTTCACTCACCATCAAGGAGAAATTAGAGGCACAGAGACACTCACAATGCAGTTTAATTTCCTTGTTTTCTCTTTGTGGGTGGAAGCACCTGCCTTGCCCCAGCCAGGGTCCCTGTGGCCCTGCGCACTTGCCTCACACAGTGTCCAGATGGCTGCGAAGACAAAGACAGGAAACTCTTTAGCATCACCTGAAACTGTAGATCAGCATGCTGAGGGGAACCTGGCATGTCTTTGATTGACTTCCTCTGGAGAGCCCCAAAGGCACTGCAAGGTGCTCCAAGGAGGCAATGGTCCACTGGATGCTGTACAGGCATAGCCCCATGGGGCATGTCTGACCTTCCCAGGGGCACGCCACAGTGGACACAACCTAGGTAAGGAAAGGATAACGTTTTCCTTTTCCTCCTGCTCTTGAGCCCTAAGGCTCAGGGTGAGCATTTGCAGCTGTCCCCGTCATTCCAGGGGCCACCCAGCCGGTGCCAGGCACAGCCTGTTGGCCTTGCCAGCCTCTCCTGGAGAGTGCCTGGTACACCTCCAGCCCACAATGTGGAGATACCCTGTTTGACAAGTGGTATCTGTACGGGAAAGAGCACTTAGTGACCATTTCCTGCCAAGGTAACTGAACAGTGGTACACACTCAAATGCCCGCTATAGCCTGTGGGAAGGAGGTGCATGGCTTAACAGCATGCTGAGTGAAGAAATAACTCCCACCCCGCTCCCAGCATGAGCAGCAAAAGCCAAGCACGGCCTCCTGTCCCCTTCCTGTGCTCCTCTGTGGGTAACTGCTAAATATTTATTGCTGGCATCTGCATGAGGCAGGACCCACATCACCGCTCACCCTGCCCCATGGCAGAGTCCCCAGCGATGTAGCTCTGCCTCCTGCCAGAGGCAGCTGCCAGTGGGGAGCAGGTTTGACTCACAGCCAGCCTCCTGGGTAGGATGATGTCTCCTCTCCAAGGGTTCCTATTGCGTTACATGATTAATTAGCTGATTAACAGTTGTTGCTGCAGAAGAATCTGTGCTCTGGACACCAGCTCAAGTGAACACCATCCTCTGTGCTAATGAAACTCTTCTGTTGCGCACAGGCATGCAACAACATGCAAATGAAGAACAATACAGTGAGTAATCTGCAGCTTTTAAATGAATCAGCTACAGCATTCCAGGCCTTGTCTCCAAGGAAGTAAGAGAAAGCAGGAAGACAGGTAGCTCTGGTGGCCCCGGAGCCACATGTTACAGGTGTTGGGGGCTCAAAGGTGACTGCTGCCTGTCTCCCTCTGTCCTGCTCTCGGCAGAGGGAGGGCATCATGCCAAGGCTGCAGGCAGCAGAGGAAGATGGATGTAGCTCCTGCTGACTGAACATAGTGCTCCTGGAGATGCCTGTCCCATAAACCAGGCTGTGGGCAGGACTAGGGCAGCAGCACCTCAACATGGCCATGGGGTTAAGGGTCCAAATGAGAGCCTCAGGTAGGGAGACAGGAAGGGATCAGTGCTCCTGCCAAGGCAGGACCAATACCAGTACAAGAGCTCTTCTACTCCAAAGCTTTTAAAAGGATCTTGGAAAAAACCAAAAAGCTCATAAGAGAGCCACAAAACTGCATTTACAGCTTTCAGGAAGAAGCCTGCAGTAAGAGGCTGAACAAGCACAATCCCTTTAGCTTACTAGAAGACTGAAAAGAGTTGCAATTCCAGCATGTAAACTACCACAGTAGCAAATAACAAAAGACTTAAGGCTTTTTAACACGGAAGTGAAAGCCAGCTACATTCACAAATACATGTTCTTTGCAGCATGAGCAATGGGACCTGTATCCACTACTTTTCCTGCTCCATTCTCTCCAGCATACTTCGGCCAAACACCACCTTTTGGGCTCACTGCAGTAATATTTGGGCAAAATCAGATGCTCAGGCCAACCTGGACCTAACAAGGTTCAGGATTATTTGTGCTGCTCAGGTCTAACCTGGCAGGAGGTGGTCAGAGCAGAGCAAAGGGCTTCTCCCAGCTCTCACAGGTAAGGTAAAGGTCACAACACAGAGGTTTAGAGTAGCAGGTTTCCAGCCAATTTGAAGAACATTACAGTGAGCTCTTCCTCCCCCACAACCAGGCAGGGCTCATACAGGCAAAGCTGAAACAAGACAGAAACCAGTGGCAATCAAATAGCAAACACTCCCCCCATGGCACAGATCCCCTGGCCCATGGTGCATGACAGAAAATCCTGCCAAGAGGGAGTTTGCATAAGAAAACTGGTTGTAAGCAGAGGACTTCACCATCTCTGGCTTCCTTCTTTGGACAACTCCACAACTCAACCCAACTGCATGTGTGCCAGGGGTGCACAGGACACAGGCACTGCTTCACTGTGCCACAGTGTTGTTCCTGGCAGCTCTCAGGCAAGCCCCAGGTAGGGAGAGGGCTCCAGCCTTGCTGCACTGAGGCAGCAGCAGAGCACAGATGTGCAAAGTAGGTGCAGCTCTTAAGAGGAGAGCAGGAATCTGGGCTGGGTAGGAACAGTGGGTATTTATCAATATAGAGTCTGTTACACATCACTTGCCCTCACACAAACACACACACACCTTCCTCCAGGCACAGGAGGGCAGGGCTCAGGCCATGAGTTCGTAACACAACCGGGCTGGCTTCCCAGGGGGTCTCAGACACAGGCCACCTTCTGCAGAGGAGTCCCCACTGCTCCACTCAGGAAGCCCCCATCCTCCAGTGCCCAGAGGCCACAGGGTATTGTCCATCCTAGGGTAGTGCAGGCTGAGCACCGGAGGCTCTTCAGGAGCGCTGGGTCCTCAGATGGCTCCTGCGGCCAGCTTTGGCCCCACGCTGTGCTCCCTTCATCAGGCCCTTGAACTGGCCCTGCATCTTCGCACGCTTCCTGGAGGGAGGAAGGGGTGGGAGGCTGGGTTAGTGCAGGCACTGGGCACACCTAATGCACAGGAATACTCCAAGCCCCACAAGGAGCGGTGTGGAGGCTGGCAGGGAGCTCCCAGACCCAGGAAAACACCCCCCGTAACAACAGAAAACAGGATCAAACCCAAGTTTTGACCTCATTCCTGACCCTGTGTCTTCCCTGCTAGCCTCACCTTCTGTTGAGTTTAGATCTGTTCAGGGGGATGTAGGCATAGGGGTCGAGCTGTCCCTTCTTCTTCACGTCACCTTTACCTTTCTGTGGAAGACAGTGATATGGGAGAAGATGTAGTATGAGGCGAGATGCATGTGACCCATTCTGGTGCAACCCTGCCACCCAGCCATCCCAAAGACTATGCTGTAGTGGGGTGCCAGATGAGCACATGGCTCTGGAAGCCAACTTCCCACACACAGGATGCTACAGGCACCTGCTTTGAGCAGTGAACAGAAACTGGCACTGGCAAGAGCAGGACAGGGACTCCAAGAGGGGAAGGAAACATTCACAGGCACTGAGTGTTTGGCAACTGCTCTTGCAGCAGAGATCCTCTCCGGCCTTGGTGCTACTGGACCAGGTCCCCAGCAAATAAACAGTGCTTCCTGCCCCAGCAAATCCTCCTTCCCTCCCCAACCCTGCAGGCCCCAGCATCTCTCACCTTGGATCTGTACTCTGCACCGAAGGCTGGCTCCTTGTTCAGCTGCCGGTGGATCCCAGAGCCTCCGGCTGGAAAATGGAATGCGTGTTGGAAGGGGGTCCCAGGGCTTCCCCTTCCCAGTCCCAGGCTGGGCGAGCTGTTTCCTGTTTTTGCCTCCAGCTCTTGGGTGCGGGGACTGCAGAGAAGGGCAGCCATTTCCCACAGCAAAGATCTCTGCTCCAGCTGACCTGGAGAAGCCCAGCACCATGGGGATGAGGTTCTGGCCCCTGGGAGCCCCAGACAAGGCACAGGCTTTGTACTTACCTTTGTACTGAGGGTAGGACCTGGCCTCAGGTTCCTCATCATCTGGGTCCTCTCTGAATCGACGCTTCTGGCTTTTCTTCTGCAGAAGAAAGGAGCAGGACCCTGCAGCTCATTTGTTGGTACAGCTCTGTCCTCCCATGGACCCCTGACCTCCCATGGGGGCTCAGAGACCTTTCAGGCTGCCTGTGCATGTCCCTGTCCCCAGCCATGCTCCTGCACCTCTCCAAGCAGCTGATGCTTGCCAAGTGTCCCCACTGGCCTTGGGCAGAGCTGCAGCTGCCATGGCACAGGCAGGGGTTTGTCACAGCCAAGTTCCCCAGCATCTCCTCAGTACCACAAGCCCCATACTCACACTGCGCAGACCCACGTCTTGTAGCACATCTGCCATCTCCTCATCTGCTCCTATGGTACAGGACAAGAGGGTCAATGCAGGATGCAGGGGCAGGACAACCCCAGTGCTGTGCCAGTCCCTGGAGCAGGCTGCATGAGCAGGGTGCTCCTGCCAAACTAGTGCTGGTGGCCACGTCCCCTCCTGCACCCTGCTGGTGATGGAGGTGCCTCCCTGGGTGGCAATGGCCCAGAGGAGAGCCACTGGGTGTGACATAGGGCCATATCAACTCCTGCCACCTCCACACACATAGAGGTGGCAGGAAGAAAACCATCTGGAGTACCAGAGCAAGCCTAGCATGCACCCTGCCAGCCCAGGCAGTACCTTTGGCTTCATCGTCCATCTCTTCCTCCTCATCATGGATGATCAGGCGCCCATCCTCAGACACCTGGAAGTCATGGCTCACTCCTCTGGCCCGCTTGGGGCCTGGTTTGGTGGCTGCTCAGAGAGAGATGTGTCAAGGCTGGGGGAAGGACCCACTCCCAGGGGCAATCATACCTCCACTGCCCCTGTACACCACAGCAGCCCCCGCCATCCATCCCACCCCAGCCACATCCTAAGCTCCAATCCTCACCCAGCACCCGCTGGGACACATTGGGATCCAGGAAGTTGAGGGGCTCATCCTCTTCCCCTTCCTTCAGCCAGGCCTGGCCCCTCTGCCGTGCTTGCTTTCTCCCCTCCTTGCCCAGCTTCTGTTCCTCTAGCTCCTCCTCCTCATCCTCTGAGTCAGCCAGGATCTCCTCCATGCTGGTCAAAAGACAGGAGGGATGATGGAAACAGAGGGTTTGCAGACCGACCAGGGTTGCAGACCCCAGCCTGCTCCACAATGCACAGCAGCCCTGGAGATGTCTCCAGCATTCCTACAGGCACCAGCTGAGCACATCCACCACAAAGCCCTCCATGGGGGCTGCTCCTTCTTCACTCCTGTCCTGGGTTCAGCACACACATTTTGTGCTATACCTTAGCCACTAGACTGTTCTTATCTCATCCCATGGGAGTCACATTCTTTTGATTCTCCTCCCTGTCCCTCCGGGAGCAGGGGGAGGAAGGGGGGGGAGTGAGGGAATGGCTGTGTGGTTCTGAGTTACCGGCTGGGCTTAAACCGTGACAACCCCATGCTCATATTCACCTCTCTCCTCTCGGCTGTGCTGCTGGTGCCTCCCCTTCATCTGCACTTGCAGCCGCCTGCCTCAGTGCACGCTGCTTTCGGTTCCGGGCTTCTGCCTTGCGGAGGTTCACCAGGACCTTATGGAACTCAGCTGGTAGCAGCCCCTTCACCAGCTCAAAGCTGAGGAGTGCACAGAGAGCAGTCAGTGCGACCTTCTCCCACACCGCTTCCCAGGTTGCTCCCCTGCTGTTCCAGGAGCCCCTGGCTCACCCAAATTTGCGGATGAACTTGGTGAGGAGGTTCCGCAGCTTCATTCGGAAGTGGCGTCTCATGTCATCGGAAAGGCTCCCCACAGCCTCCAGCTGCCAGCACAGAGACCCTCATGACCAAAGCATCCCTGCTCTGGGCACCCAGCCTTCCACCCCTCCCCTGCATGGTCACCTTGCATACCCTGCTGCCTCCTCCCCATGCCTACCCCAGGCAGGGCCATAGGGAGGTCTCCCTGCCTGGTCGGCTGGTTCATGGAGGTTCTCTGGCAGGTCCATACCAGCATAAGGAGAGGAACCTCCCCTTTGCTGTCTCAGCCCCAGAGATCAAGGTGCAGCTGGAGATGCCCCTGGCTGCCCAAGGCAGACACAGCTCCAGCCCACCACCCTCCTTGGGGTGCCCTGCAGGGGATCTCACCATTCCCTGGACATGCTTGGCCAGCAACTCGGTGTCCACCAGCAGCAGTGTGACCTTGAGGAAGCCCAGGGCTGCCTTCACCACATCCCGTGTGCGGGAGGCCAGCAGCAGGCAGATGTTCTGCAGGAGCTGCTCCACCACACTCAGCTCCAGGTGATCTGCAACCACAGCAGGGATCAGCCACAGCCAGCCTCATCCCAGCACCTCCAGCCCTTTGCTGGACGGCTCTGCCTCACCCCTGTGCTGTCCCTGTCCCCCAGCCCTCTGGCTCCTGCTCACCTTTGAACTCAAAGAACAGGCGGGTCAGCGCCAGCACGGTGCAGCTGATCATGGTGACTGACCCTGTGAGCCCCACGTACACCAGGAGCAGGAACCGCTCCATGCCTTCTGCAAGAGGAGAATGACTCAGGCCTTTGTTCACCTCATAACCAGCAGCATCCCTGGTCTGTTTCAGCAGGGTGCTGGGCTGAAATTTAGTGGGTCTGATCCCCCCCAGCCATGGTGCTGAGCAAGCAGAGCAGGAGCTCACCCTGGGGGGTGGGCCCGAAGCGGATGAAGGCATGCCCCATCTCCACGAGCAGCACGAAGGCATTCTTACGTGCCCCCACTGACACCTCCTTGGTACACAGGATGACCTGGAGGCACACAAGCACATCACATTACTGCTGCCACTCTTGTGGCTACAATTGACAGGCAGAACCCAGGGACCACACTCACCTCTGGGACCAGGGCTGTGATGAAGGGCTCATGCTCTGCAGAGAGCTGCTTCACGATGTGCAACAGGCACTTCAGCCGGGGCTGGGGAAAGAAACAGCCCAGCACTGGTACTCGCAGGGACACAGACCCAGCAGCCCCATCCCCTCCCCCTGCAGCTGAGCTCCACCACTGCAGCTCCTGCTCTCACCCTCTTGGCCGGGGACGCCGCACTCTTGAGTGAGTCCAGCAGTGCTGCCTGCAGCTCCTGCAGGTGGGAGCGGACGAAGGCCTGGCAGGGAGCGTGGGGAGCAGCACACACCTCCTCCAGCAGCCGGTACGCCTTCTTTTGCATGCTATGCTCCTTGCTCTGCAGGGACAGCCAACATGTTATGGTAGCCCCTCGCCATGGTGTCTGGGAACTCATAGCACCCCAGGCCACCCAGCAGAGACCTGTCCCTTGTAGCACCTGCTCAGCCCTGCAGAGTGTAGGTCCAAGCTGGCAGCAAGCTGACAGTGCCCCACTGCAGCCCTTGGGGCTGCCAGGGCTGGGGCTGACTTACCTGGAGGGAAGGCTGGATGGTGCGGTACAGGGAGTCCAGGGACTGCTCATCAGCATAGGGTGCCATTGCTACCACCAGGTCCAGGATGGACAGTCTGCAATAGAGAAGACCACACAGGTGGGTAACTGCATCACTGACACTGCCTGACCATGGTGAGATTGGCTGAAAGTCTCATCGGATATACAAGAGTGGCAGATCCCACACAGGACAGCACAAGGGCCCTAGTGCTGCTCACCAGACAGCTTTACCATTAGCACCAACACCCGGGTGTTACCTGGCAAACTCAGAGCTCTCAGGACTGGTCAGCTTCAGGCTGGCTTTCTGCAGGAACCCACACACCATCTGCAGGACAGGCACACAGAGCAGGATCAGAATTAGCCAAATGGAGCACTTTTACAAGAGTTTGCAATCCAAATGCCTTGCCACAGGACTTTCTGGAGACCACAGGCACCAGCAGGTCCAAAAAAAAGAAATGAACAATTCACAAAGGGCTCATGCATGATGCACCAAATATGACTGCAAGATTGGGAAATCACAGAATCCGTGGTTTGGGTCAGGAAGGATGTTAAGATCATCCAGTTCCAACACCCTGCCATGGGAAGGGACACTTCCCGCTAGACCAGGCTGCATCCAGCCTGTCCTTGAACACTGCCAGGGATAGAGCACTCAGACCTTCCTTAAGCAGCCAGTTCCAGTGCCTCCCCACTCTCACAGTGAAGAATTTCTGGCTCGGAAGAGCTCCCTCCCCATGAGGGCGGAACAGGCTGCTCTCTGCTCGGCTTCTTTTTGTCCTCTCCAGTCAGGTACCCACCATAGCCCCATCAGACTGTGTCTGGGTGGGAGATGCTGGCCTGAGCCAGCACAGCCTGGCCCCAGGCCCCCTCACCTGGGGGTCAGTGATGGTCAAATAAGCACGGACAGTGTCCAGCACGGAGCGGCGCTGAGCATTGCTGCCCCCATCCTCCTCGGGCTGGCTGTACACATTGAACAGGATGGGCAGGAAGTTTTTGGCAAAGCGACCCACTTCTGCCCGGTCCGCATCTAGAGGGAGGATAATGGGGGGGATGGATCAGCATCTCCGCTCTGCAGGTCACCACAGGGGACAAGGACCCACCATGAGGGTCTGTCTCCCCTGACCTGTCCTGCAGCCTTTGTGGATGAGGGTGCGCAAGGCCTGGCACACAGTGGGGCGGAGGTCTGGACGCTCGCTGATGGCCATGCCCAGGGTGCGGGCCAGACCCTTGAAGGCCTCCAGCACATCCGTGGGGTGGGTACAGAAGCCAGGCAGCAGGGTCCAGACCTGGAAGGCAAGGGAAAAGGTGGGAGAGTGGCACCCTCTGCCCAAGTCACCCACCCCTAGATTGGCACCATGGGTATACCACGGCAGGGCTCCTGGGTGCTTCTTGTTACCTGCCACTGCAGCATGTCGTAGATCTTGGCCTCCATGCTCTTCCCAGCCTGAGTAAACTCCAGGGCTGCAGAAGAGAAGGGGGAGATGGGCAGAGCAGCAGGAGTGGCAAAGCCACACTCCATCTCAGGGTATGGAAGGGAGGTCCCATGGAGAACCCTGGGGCTGCAGGACTGCACCCGCTGGGACCCCCACTATGCCACTCGTCTCACCTCTGCTTTTCAGGGCAGCTGCCAAGGGCAAGAAGTATCTGGTGAAGAAGCTGAGCCGTGCACCCTGCACATAGTCCCGCAGCACTGGCAGGAGCCAGCTGCGGGGGAAATCCAGCGTCTCCCTGGGGAGGGAAGGACAGGTCAGTGGAGTGCAGGGCACTGCTGGCATGAGTCCCTGAGCACAAGGCACCTCTACCCAGCCCCAAAGCTGGGCACAGCTAGGCTCGGCATAGCCAAACACCTCCAGCACTGTACAAGGACTGAATGCAAATGTAAGAACAGGCTGCAAAATCACTGCCTCATGATTACATTACAGCAAAATCGCTGTACTCACTCTTTGCCATCGATGTCCAGGGGCACAGCTTCCAGCACCACCTCAGGGCCCATGGTGCTCACAGCAGCCCCCACAGCCTGGTCCACTTCAGCAGTGTAGGGAAAGTGTGGGGAGAGACGCAGGTCACACAGAGACTGGAGACACTGTGGGGATGGGGCAGGACGGTCACAGATGAGCCACAGAGGCAGCTCTGGCACATGTTTCTCATTATGCCTGCCCAGGGATGCCAGCTGCCCTGCCTGTCCCTGTGCTGAGTCCCAGGGCTGCACAGTGGGCACTGCGATGGCCCTGCTCCACAGCTGGAGAGGACAACACAGCCACCCACCCTGCCTCCATGGGTGAGTCTGTGCCCTCCCAGCCTGGCTAACCTTCTTCATGATGGGATGGCACTGCTTCCCACATGTCTCAAAGAAGATCTTCAGCACCCGTAGCACCTCACCCCATGCTGCATGGAAGCGATATGTCAGGCCTTCCTCCACCGATCTGAGGAGAGAGCAGACGATCATGCTGGCAAAGACTGACCCTGCATGACCAGGGTGCCCACTATGCTTGCCAGCCCTCATTAGGGACCAGGCAGGGTGACTCAGAGCTCAGAAAGGCTTATAGGGACAGCCCCTCCCATGCCACCACTCCTCACCTGAACATCTTGCACAGGTAGGCAGCAGGGGCTGGAGCAGATGCAGAGACAGTGCCCAGGTCCTCCATGTGTGGAGCAATACACTCACACAGGAGGGTCTGCAAAGGCAAACAGGGAAAATGGGGCAGCAGTGGATCACAGATCCCCCAGCCTGGCAGGCACAGGGGAGCAGAGCACTCCCCAGAAAGCCCCAAACCCCTGGGCAGAGTTCCCACAAGGCCCAGAGCAGCCAAACAGAGAGGAACCCGTGTGTGGTACCTCCAGGGTCCGTGCAGCTGCCACCACCACCTGTGAGTGTGGGGAGAGGAAGCAGTTCATGGCAGCAGAGAAGAGCCGGGGCAGGTGAGCGCAGCACAGGTCCTTCTGCAGCCTGGAAAGGAGAGACCAGGCAGGTGAGACACCAAACAGATGCCTCTCCCCTGCCCTGCCATGCCCGTGCACCCACCTGCCCAGGTTGATGTGTGCTCGCTCCATGGTGGACAGCCAGGTCAGCAGCGGCTGCAGGTCACTCGTGCTGGGCACATAGTCATAGAGGGCCTGGAGAAGCAGAGGGAGGGTGGGGGGGTGCCACAGCACTGCCATGCCCATCCCTCCCTGCACTGCCAGCCCTCACTCACAGTGATGATCTGGGCGTTGAGCTCCGCTGGCAGGCAGGCCACACTCGCCTGGGCACTGAAGAGGCTGTGGAAGGCTTGCATGGCACAAGCTGTCACCAGCTGTGAAGGACACTGTGTCAGGAAGGGGGAAGCTCTGCTTTGCACCCCTGACCCCAAAGCAGGCTCTGCTCCAGGATGCCCAACACTGCTGTGACTGAGCTCCCTCACAGGGTTAAGGCTGGAAAGGACTTTAAGATCATCTAGTTCCAACCCTGTCAGCCTCTCTCTTCCACAGCAGGCAAACCAGCAAGCACCACTCACCCCAAGCTCCTCCATGTCTTGCATCCTGCATTTCCAGGCTCCCAGCCAGCACGCTAACAGGTTTGAGCCCTTCCAGGGTGCTGCTGAGAGGTAAAGGGGCTGTCCCCTTGCCATCCCTATCATGGGGACACTCACCACGTGGCTGAGGGTCATGACTCGGAGCAAGGTCTCACAGCAGGTCTTCACCACAGCTGCAGGGAAGCAGGGTAGCAGGTCCCGCAGCAGGGCGAGGACATGCAGTGTGGTGGTCGCCTCCTTGGTGCCTGTGGGAGCAGAGCAACCCCTGAGCCTGCGGCATCACCCCATGGCAAAGCCCTGCCTGTGACCCAGACAGCTGTGGTGAACGCTCCCCAACTTCTGGGAAGAGCAGAGCAACAGACAAATGGCTGGGGACCCTCCAGATTACATTAGGCGCCCCAGAGGCATCTCACACCCTCCCCAGTAATCCCAGGAAGCTTGAAGGACTCCCTTCAAGTCCTTATTTTCCCACATCCACAGCCCCCCCTTCAGTGTAGACCCTCTGCCCCAGCACCCCACACCTCCAGCTTTTTCAATCTCCTGCACGCAGAACTTGGCAGTGGAGGGTGCCGCAGGGTGATGCTCAGGAGCCACGTCCCCAAACATAAACTCGCTGCCCCTCAGAACAGAGCACACGCCGTACTGCGCTGCTTTCCGCACCTGAGGAAGGAGAGCCCATGTGGGTAGAAGCCATGGACCCCACGGGCATAGCCAGCCCCAGAAATGAGTCCCAAAGGCAGTGTCGTCCCTTGCCAAGGGCGCTGAGCACTCACCTTGGGCTTGGTGTGAACACAGAAGCTCAGCAAGCCATGATAGACCTGGAGGGTGACAGGGTAGCTCCAAGCTGCCAAGTCCTGCTTCCGCAGCAGTGTGGCCAGGCAAGAGAGGACCTGTGACAAGGGAGCAGCAGAGGCATTAGCAACATCCCGCAGAGACCCTTCTTATCACTGCAACAGCTACAAGACAAGCACCAGCACCACCCTACAGCAGCAGCCTTGACCCCAGCTCTAGGCAGAGCTGGCACAGCTGGCTGCTGCTTGGCTACTCACCCATCGCAGCGCAGAGGTGGAGCTACCGCAGGCCTGTGAGGACACGATACCCATGAAGGTCTTTGAGGCATCTGAGAACTTTTTTATAAGCACAGGGCTTGGGACCCTGTCAGGAGAAGGGAGCACATCAGTGGGGTGGAGTGGGGCAGCTGGTGGCAGTCATGGAGGAAATTGCATCCCCAGCCAGCTCCTGTTGGGTTCCTTCCCCAGCCTGGGGAGGAGGGACTGTGCAATGCCCTCTGCCATACTGGGGCCAGGCAGCTCTCCCCAGTCCTCTGTCAGCCACTCACCGCTTCAGGACAAGGTTAAGCAGATAGGCAACAGCAGCCATTGACTCAGGGGACTCCACCACCTCCAGCGTGGTCATCTGGGAACACAAAACCCAGTAGCAGCCCAAAAACATCTCTGCTGGAGGACACTAAGGGCCTCAACTACGAGAACAGAATCTTCCCCCATTAACCCTACTGAGAGCCCACCCACACTGCCAACAGCAGCTCTGCTCACACCTCCTCACAGCCACCACTCACCAATGCAGCAAAGTACTCCGTCTCGGTCTCCTTGCCCCCCCGCGCGCGGATCACCTCTGTCACTGCTGCCAGCACAGCACAGATCTACAAGCAGCAAACAGGGCAGGTCAGTGCTCTCAGCCTCACGTCTGAGAGGCCATCTCTACCAGAGCCCCCTGCCTCAGCCCTGATCCTGCCCATACCTCTTTATGAGCAGCAGAGTTGGATTCCCAGAAGCGCTGCACCTTGCTGAAGGTGGCATTGGTGCAGTCGCTCAGCCCGCTCAGGAAGGTGCCGGAGGACTTCTCTGTCGCAGCTTCTGCAGCACCATCCTCCTCCATACGGAGCTGGGCGCTGTCACTTGGCCTCTCCAAACGCAGGGACCCCGACTGCAGCTCATTGTGCAGCTTCACCGCATCCACTGTCAGGTTACTTTTCTCTGCCAGAATGAAGAGATGCATGCAGAACCACAAAGCTGCATTGTTCCAGCATTCACCCCAAAACCCCCATCAGCCAGACCCACTTGGCTAGAGCTCATCTCCAGTGTGTGGGACACAGATGCTGCTTCCCCGATGGCAGAAAGCACAATAACTAGAGACAGCTACTAATTTCTATATAAACAAGCTAGCGCACAATCCAGCCACCTTCTCTGATGGAGGAGAGAATGATGTCCTCACAAACATGCCCTGCCATGCCAAGGCTTTAACACTGAAGTGCCTCTTGTACTCTGCCCCATTCATTTTCTTCCACCTGGAGCCCTGGCAACCAAATAGCCATAGTGTTTACTTCACATCCCATACACCAGCTTGAAAACAGCTGCAAGAGAACAGTGCATGTCACAAGACACGTTTCTGTATCAGCAGATACACATGATTTTGGAAGCCGAATTGCTCCTGCCATGAAGGGGGTCACTGCCTGGACAGCACGTATCCCGGCTGCGGGCAGGACCCCCGCACTGGGCCCTGGCAGGACGACAGGCACTGCTGCATGCCGTGCCCCGTTTCACTCCACAGCCCGGTGTCGTGCTGAAGGCATCAAGAACACGCTCGTTACGCCGTGGGTTCGGTTCTCCTCCCCGGTTTGCTGCCTCCGCCTCCTGGGGCTGTAGCTCGGGGATCAGCCCTGGTCCCTCCTACCCCAACCGCAGATATCGAGAACCAGGGACTCAAAGGCTCGTCCCGCACCCCCCAGGCGCCCCTGGATCCCCGCCGGGAAGTGCCGGGCACAGGCCCCGGCGGCCCCCGCACCCCGCCCGGCCGGCCCCTGCGCTCACCCGCGGGCCGGCTGCAGAAGCGGCTGCGGGCGGCCAGGCGGTGCTGGCGCGTTTCGGGGTTGCTGTCGCTGCTGTGGCCCTTCCGCCACCGCTTCAGCTTGGCCGCGGCACCCGACCGGAGCCGCCCGCCCCGCGCCATGCTGCACCCGGCGCCACGTGCGGCCACGCCACGCACACCTCCCCTTCCGCTTCCGGCGCCCGCCGCCATCTTGAGTGAGGGCACGGCTGCCCTCAGCGCTGGGCGGCGGTGTCGGGAAAACCAGGCGCAGTGGCGCGGATTAGGGCTTAGGGCTTGGGTGGGAGACCCGGGGCCGGCTGGCAGCAAGGCTGGCCTCCCCTGCAGGGGTGAAGGCACCACCGGTGCCGCCCGGCGTGGCACCGTTCCACACCGAGAACCGCAGCCGGGCGGAGCAGCCGCAGCGGGCTCCCGGGGACGCACTACGGCGCGGTGACGTCACGCCCTGAAGGTCGCACCGCCCTTCGCGGCCGCTCCATGCGCTACGTGCGCCTCCGCCTGACCGCCGGCTTCGCGCATGCGCCGCTCGAGGAAGGGGCGGGGCGGGGCCGGGTGCGTCGGTCGCGCGCCACAGCCGCGTGAGGGGAGAGCGAGGGAGCGCGCGCGCACGCCGGCCAGCCCGCCCCTGTCTGCCGCCTCGCCGCCGCTCCGCCATGGCCGCCTATCGCCTCGTCCTCGTCCGCCACGGGGAGAGCGCGTGGAACCTGGAGAACCGCTTCAGCGGCTGGTACGATGCCGATCTCAGCCCCGCCGGGCAGCAGGAGGCGCGGCGCGGCGGAGAGGCCCTCCGAGGTACCGGTGGCCGTAGGAAGAGGGAAGGTGTGGGGGGTGATGCGTGGATTAAGGGCCGTGAGGGGGGATGCGGCCGTCTCGGGCCTCGTGACGGGGGGTTTAGGGTCCTCCGATGCCGGGGGGTGTTCTCTGGTGCTGAGGCGGGACTTTAGTACCGAGGGCGGAGTATCGGGTAACGGGGTGGGGGGGGGCCGGTTCTCCGTTACCGGTCGCGTCCCTGCCGCCGCTGCCCGGTAGCCGCGCGGTGCGGCTGCCACGCTCGGCGCCTCCTGGTTGCGTAAGGCCCGGCTCTCACCTCCCCGGTGTCGGCGCCTCCCCCCCCTGCTCCTTCCTGTTCCAGATGCCGGCTATGAGTTCGACATCTGCTTCACCTCGGTGCAGAAACGGGCCATCCGCACCCTCTGGACTGTCCTGGATGCCATCGATCAGATGTGGTTACCTGTTATCCGAACCTGGCGCCTGAATGAGAGGCACTACGGTGCTCTCACAGGATTGAACAAGGCTGAGACGGCGGCGAAGCACGGTGAGGCGCAGGTGAAGATCTGGAGGCGCTCATACGACATCCCTCCGCCTCCCATGCAGTCTGATCACCCCTTCTACAGCACCATCTCCAAGGTAAGACCCGCTGCTCTTAGTCCACCTTGCTGGGAGGCTCCTAAAAGCCACATTAGGTCCCTGCAGGGTGATGTGGCTTCCTCCACAAGGTCTCTTCTGTCCCTGTTGCAGCAGCCAGGTGATTGTGCATGATGCTCGTTGGCTTTGGACTGTTCATCCTGCTCCCTCCCAGGGGAGTTGAACCCCTGGGCATTGCACAGATTCAAACAGGAGGGGATGATACCTCTGTTAATGATTAGTCCCGTGACCTGTGCATGGAGGTTTATTCTGGTGTCTTTGCCCAGAGCAAGCAACATGTGGCTTTCCCTGGGAGGAGCTCAGCCCTGATTGCAGCCTCAGGCCTCAAATGTGCTTCTTTGCTACCAAGCCTGTCTAGCGGGTGCTCAGGTGGAGAATTTGGGAGAGGGACAAAGGCCTTGCCACTGCCTTCCCACACTGCTTGGGTGCACTGGGCTGCTGCATGAGTGTGGCTGTTCTCCCCAGGACCGTCGCTATGCTGACCTGACAGAGGACCAGCTGCCAACATGTGAGAGCTTGAAGGACACCATCGCCCGGGCTCTGCCTTTCTGGAATGAGGAAATCGTCCCACAGATCAAAGAGGGCAAACGAGTCCTTATTGCTGCCCATGGCAACAGCCTGCGTGGGATTGTCAAGCATCTGGAAGGTATGTCAGCCTTACAGGGGTATCACGAGGGTTTCCCCTGGTGTGGGCAGGACAACAAATAATGGCACCTCTGTATTTGCAGGTATGTCAGAAGAGGCCATCATGGAGCTGAACCTGCCCACTGGCATCCCCATCGTTTACGAGCTGGACAAGAACCTGAAACCTGTCAAGCCCATGCAGTTCCTGGGGGATGAGGAGACAGTGCGTAAGGCCATGGAGGCCGTCGCTGCCCAGGGCAAGGTCAAGAAGTGAAAGCAGGCAGCAGGCTAGCACATAGTAGAGGCCCCCGCCCCCTCCTCCCCTCTGTGCACACCCCCACAGCTGTAGGAACTTGGAGCTGCAGAACTGGAGCAGCTCCCCAGGATCAGTCCTATTCCCTCAGGACCAGGCTCCCCTCTGCAGACAGCTCGGGGTGAGGGGCTGTGTGTGGAGGGCTGTGTGAAAGGGAGTGTTGGTTCTGCCAGGCAGCAACCACACACCTCTCCTTGCCAAGATCCCAGCCCTCTGTCCCTGTCTGCAGGGGGATGTGCTGAGTGATCCCTCGTGGTGCCAGGCTCCTCTGCTTTGCTTCCCAGCAGCTCATGTCACCCGGTTACTGTTGCTTGGTTTAGTTATCCTGGGAGCAGTGAGGTGAGCACAGCACAGGCAGCGACCAAGGTGGGGAGACCCCATCCCCTTGTGGGTTTGTGACTGGGATGTGTGGATGCTGAAGGGATTGTGTTTTGGTGCAAGTGGTACTTGTGACCCTGGATGTAGCTCTGACAGCCCCTGCTTTAACTTATTGCCTCTGGACAAGGGCGAGGGAGCCTGTTTCTCAGAGGTTCATGCCCACCACATACTTCCCCCAACTGAAGCCCATCCCAGTCCTGCTGGTGAAGCAGATGTCACTGTCCCCACCTCACCTGCGTGTACGTGGCCCTGTTGCTGTGGCCTCCCCTTCTGCCCATGCCGCGAGCCTGGGGCCACAGGGGGGCCCTGTAACTGTCCAACGTTAGCAGCTGTCTTGTTCCACTTCAATAAAGGAGTAATGCGCAATAACTGAGTGTCTCAGCATTGCTGTGCCCCAGTGTGTGCGGCTCCCTCCCTGCCCAGCATGGTGTGCGTGTGTGTGTGTGTGTGTGTGAGCAGCTGGCAGCCAAGCTCAGCTCCGAAATCTGGCCCGAGGGTGACGCCCAGCCCTCATGCTGTGGTTTCAGGGCACACCCAGAGGCAACTGGCAGGAGGATACGCAGTGCCCTGGGCTGAGCACAGCTGGGCCACACCAGTTATCGGGGTAGGGCAGGGAGGAGAGCAGCCCCTGTGTGTGGAAGCCTGGAGAAGCAAATGCCCAAAACTCTGGGCTGTTCACATCACTGCAGTAGCACCACTAGGCTGGGAACACATGCTTTCTCATGGCATGGTGCTGTGGAAGCTGCTCCATAGCAGCTCCCATATGGGTGCCAGAGCAGCCTGTGTGCAGCCGCAGCCACCCCTCCGGGCTGTAAATGGTCCAGAGCACAGAGCTCCCAAAAAATATTTATTATCTGAAAGTTGAAAATCAATCCTGCCAGCAAGGGCCTGGCTGGGCCACCCCCCTGGCCAGGGGCTGCTCTGGCCCTGCAGCCCCTCATCCAGCAGGTCCCCTCCCAGCTGCTAGGTCTGCAGGAACTCAGGCTGCACACGGGCCACCTTACGGAATTCCTTGGTGTGTGTCCGCGGGCACTGCATCTCACACCAGCTGATGGGCACCATCTGCATTCCTGGGACACCATATGTCAGGGGTTCCCCTTCCTTAAATCATGCTCCTCCATGTGGAAAGGGAGGAAGAAAGGAAAAGCAGGCAGGAGGCAGCACTGCCAGATCCCTACCTGCATCACTGCGTGCCGCCACCACGCCCAGCTCATTCTCTGCTGTGGTCAGCAGGTAGTTGGACTGCGAGTCCCCCAGTGAGATCTGGTCAGACACGGGTTAAGGGAAGGGCCCCCCAGAGGAGATTCCAAACCCACTGTCCCTGGCAGTGAGGGGAAAGGATACGACTTTGGCCAGGACTATGTCACCGGGGCGGAAACTCTTGTACACTTCTACCTGCACAGGAGAGAGCAGGCAGAACGGTGCAGTGTGTCAGGGCGCTTGTCAGCAGCAGGACAGGTGCCCCCCACCAGCAGAAAGCGGGGCAGCTGCAGTAGCACAGCCACAGGCAGCATCTCACTGACCTTATCTTTCTCTGTGGCTCGAATATCTTCTTTCCTGAAAAGGAGACGGAGGGATCCAAGTGCCAGCGAGTGAAGGCAACTCTGCAGCCTGCCGCAGGAGCTGCCCCGGCCTCCCTGGGTGCTCCCAGGACACCTTGGATTCCTGCCTGGTGCTCAGGGCAAAGATCCTGCCAGGGCAGCTGCTGCACTGCCCAGAAAGCCTTCCCCCCACCCCGAGGATGGGGCACTTGGACCCCATCTCATGAGGAACTGTCCCTCTCCCTACCGTATGGTCCCCCGGAAGATGGACTTCAGTGGTGTGGAGCCGATGTACAGGATGTGCACCTTGGCAAAGCGAGAGTTAATGCTGCAAACCTACTGGGAGGAAAATGGGAATCAGTGCCAGCAAAAGCCTGCTCTCACCCTGGAGAGCAGGGGAACAGGGAAAGAGCAGGGTGCAGGCAGGACAGGGCTGTATGTGGGGAGCTCGTGTCTCACTCGGCCTCTTCCTCCTTGTGACCAAACAAGTGGTGGAGGTAGGATGCCCAGCGAGGAAGACGATACTTGTACAACTCAAGACACATGAACAAGGCAAAGATCAGCTGTGATCCCAGCCCCTCTCCCACCATAAGCAAACTAATGCCTGCTCAGTGCCACCCCTTCTCCAAGCTGTCCCAGGCACTGCCCTCCATGCACCCTGCCCCACAAAGAGCTCTGGAAGGGAGAGCAAACAAAAACCTCTCCTCAGCCCACCTCAGGCAGGGACCATTGAGAGGGAGGTGTCCCCCCATGCCAATATCTGGCTCCTTTGAGAGTAAGGGACCCAAGGGTGCCAGCAGGCTCCCTCTGCCCTACTGGGGGTCATGCAAAGGGTTCCGATGAGCTCAGGCGCTCCTCATCTCACCCCAAATGTGCAAATAAAGTCTGCAGTTTGCCACCACAGTGCACTCTGTCACCCTACCTTGCACGTCACCACGACCCCCACGTCGGGCAGGAGCTGGGGATCACTGTCTCTCACCACAGACACAACGGGCAGCTGCACAGCAGCAGACACAAGGGTCAGCTTGGGGCACAGGATAACGGCAGGCACGGGCCAAACCCCACAGGAGCCCAATGGGAAGGGGCCGCCCGGCCTCAGTGCCCAGCAGCCGACTCGGGGGCAGAGCCCCACGCGCGGCCCCGTGCTCACCCCGCTCTCCTCGCTCGTCTTCTCCACGCACCCGGCCAGCGAGGAGAAGATGACCCCGTGCCGGGTGTAGGTCCCGCTGCCAGCCGTGGCCTCCTCCGCGCTGCACAGCCGCTCGCCTAAGGGACCGGCTCGCACTGCCAGGGCACCTCCCGCGCCAGCGATCCCAGGCCCCGCGCCGCCCATGCCCGCTCCCGGCCGGCCCAGCGCGGCGGCGCAGCGCTGCCCGGGGCAACCCCCTCCCCACAGCCTCGGCCTCTCCGTACTCCTCCCCCGGGGTCACCCCGGCCCTGGACACCCGCAGCTCCAGGGCCGCCCTCCTCACCCGGGCACCCACCGCCTCCCTGCGCTGCGCGCCCCGCACTCACCGGGGACACAGAACCGCTCGGAAGTCTCCATGGCCGCTGATGGGAGCGCGCCCGAAGAAAACCCTCACCCTATTGGTTTTCGAAGTCAACACTGCGCTATAAGCGGCGCAGCTATTGGTTCTTCCCTATCCGTGAGCGCGCTGCCCGCTGGGAGTTGTATTCTAGCGCCGGCTGCGGGCGCTTTCCGGCGCGCTCGGCGCGCAGGCGCAGTGCGTGGGTCCGCGGGTGCTGCCCGTGGGGCCGTGGAGCGACAGCGACGGCGCCGGGCATGGAGGCGGCGGGCGGCGGGGCGCGGGCGGCAGGTCTGCTCCGGTGTGGTGGGGCCGGGAGGGGACGGGGCCGGGAGGGGACGGGGGCGGGCGGGCCGGCCGGGCGGCGCGGCTGGGATCTGTCGCCTTGGGGATGCTGTGGGTCTGGAGGGGCCGGAGTGCTGTGGGGCACTGGATCCGGGTGTTATGGGGCTGGATGCAGTGGGGCTGAGGGCTTTGTGCTGTTGGTATGGGCAGCCTTTGCGTGATGGGGTTGGGCGCCCCAGAGCGGCTTTGCCTCTGTGCTGTGAGTGCTGAGTGCCGCAGGAGGGTGCCACTGGGTTGGGTGGCTCTGGCAGGAGCAGTGCCTGCGGTAGGGGCGAATCCGAGGTCCCCGCCCCGGGCTGTGATGTTGCCTGTGGTCTTGGCTGTGCTGGTAGTGGCTCAGTGCCCCACTGGGGTGTGGGGAGGGCCTAGCGCTGGAGCCCCCAGTGCTGGCTGGGCCAGGGAGGGTGCCTGGCTCTGCTGGAGCCTCACCCCTGTGGCTGTGCTGCTGTCTGCGAGCAGGTGCCAGGGGACGGCGCCGGGTCCTGCCCTGGGGCTGGCTTCCTCCCCTGTGGGCTCCCTGCTCAGCAGCTGCTGTAGGGGAGGCGGCTCTCTGAGGGGCAGGGAGGCGCTCTGTGCTTGGAGGGATGGGCTGACCCCAGGATCTGCTGCTGCTGCGGCACTTTCTCTTGTCACACTGACAGCGCAGGGACGTGTGCCCGCCCCAGGGCTGCACAGCAGGAAGCTGCTGCTCTACTTTCCACCTGATGTGTTTCAGAGTCAAGGGGAAACATGGGGAAGGGGGGTGGCACTGGGGTTTGCAGATCCCACCTCTCCCTAACCAGGGTATAGGAAACCTGGGCAGGAGCCATGCCTGTGACCTGGGATGGGCTGCTGGGTCTGGTGTCCTTGTGCCCAGCTGCTCCCAGCCTTGGGTCAGCCCCATGCTTCTCTGGCAGGGCAGAGAGGAGCCCTTGGCTCCTTTGGACAGCCCATCTGGATGCTGCAGCTCCTGCCTTTACCCTTCCTGCTGCTCCCTGAGGCCTGTGCAGTGGATAGGGCAGCACAGGGAGCTGATCCCTGCTGGGAGGACACCATGGTGTGGCACCACAGCCTGGCACTGTGCCGAGGTGAACACTTGGCCCAGGCTCAGAACGTGCCTTGGCAGGACCCCGGGGCAGCCTTGCTGCTTAATATTGATGAGCAGTGCCTGCCCTGAGGCCTGGGGGCCCCAGCCCTGCGGATCACTTTCCCTGCTTATGGGCTGGATCGGATTCCTCCTCATTCGCAGTGCAGCTCTTGGATGGGACGAGGGGTTCTGCAGGCAGGGGAGCTCTGAACAGCGTCGCCTTGGCCTAGGGCTGCCATTTGCTGGTGCGTGGTCCAAGGTGGATGGGGAAGGAGAAGGTGCTGGGACTCTCAGTGGGGCATGGTGGCCTCTGCAGGTTGGTCCAGAGGTTGCGGAACAGCATCCAGGCCCTGCTTTTTGGAGATGAGGAGAGGGACTAGGAGAGATAGAGTAATATTGGTCCAGCTGTTCCACATACATCTTGTGCGGATTCCCCATTCCTGACCTATTGGAAAGGGCTGGGTCTGGGATCATCCCTGGAACTGGCCCAGCATCCTGGATGCTCTGGTGCCTTCTCTGGTTTCCTCTGAGTCCTCTCCATGTCACTCCCCCGGCCCCCTCCCTGCTGGGAAAGACGAGATGAGACCAGAGAGCGCCTGAGCCCAGACACCAAGGGGCCTGTGCCCCCTGCTCCACGCACAGAGCTGTCCCAGCCACAGCAGCCTCGCAGTCTCCAGGAGCCTGGGCTCTGCTCCCCCTGCTCTGCATCCTTGTGCCGGGTGAAGGACAGGCCCCTGCCGTGCTGTGTGGCTGCCACCAGCACATCCTGGAGGGGCAGCAGGGCCTGCTCACGCTGAGCTGTCCCTGCAGGTGTGGTGTGGCAGGGATGAGGAGCCGGCAGCGGGTGTTTGCGGCAGCGATGCGCCTGGTGCTCCGGTGCCTGCGGCTGGGTGGGCGGCGGCGGTGCACGCTGGTGCGGCAGGCGGAGCAGCTCTGGCGCTACGGACACCTCTGCCTCCGCTCCCTGCTCTACAACTCCTTCACCAACGGCGACGTGGTGCTTGATTCCCTCTTTGAACCCGTCTACTGGCTGGTGGACCACGTAACCCGGTGGTTTGGCGTGGTGAGTACCCTCACCAGGCTCTGGGGACTGGGGCGGGTATGATGCTGGGGCAACTGAGCCTCAGGGCTGCCTGTGCCTTAGGCAGGAAGGAAGCAGGACCTCAGTGTGTTGTTCTGATTGGTTTCCTGTGGCTGCATCCTGCCCGTGCCTCTCGCCATGGCAGCAGAGAACAGACACTGCGCACTGCGGTGACAACAGGCCCCATTCATACAGGTGTTTGTGGCACTGGTGATTGGGCTGACGAGCTCCGTCGTGGCCATTGTATACATCTGCCTCCTGCCCCTCATCCTGCAGACCTACACGCCTGCCTGGATCTGCTGGCACCTCGCCTACGGACACTGGAACCTCATCATGATTGTCTTCCACTACTACATGGCCATCACCACCTCACCCGGGCACCCACCGCAGGTGAGACACCAACCAGTAATGCAGCCTCTCCTGGCTGGGCACAGCTACAGACAATCACTGGGAACAGATAAACCAGCCTGGTGGTGTGGTTGCAGGCTGCATACAGATAGGAGCAGCCAGGCTGGGTGGTGGTGGGGTCACAGGGAAGGTGAGGAGCATGGAAAATGGGATGGTTGCAGGGCTTGGGTGCACAAATCTCTTCTGACCTGTGCACAGGCCAAGGATGATCTCACCGGCGTCTCCATCTGCAGGAAATGCATTGCTCCCAAGCCTGCTCGCACCCACCACTGCAGCATCTGCAACAGGTAGGGCCCAACACAGCACTCAGGGCAGCCTCTGGGACCCCTCTCCATGCCCCCTGCCACAGTGAGAGACAGGGGCCCGCTCTGCTCTGCTGGCTTCTCGCCTCATCTCTCACACAGCCTGCAGGGCTGAGGGCTGCCTGCTCCCCTCTCAAACACAGTGCTTGTGCTGACACTGATGCTGCTCTCCTTCCTCCCAGGTGTGTGCTGAAGATGGACCACCACTGCCGTATCCTTCCGCAGTACTAACCCGTGGCACTCTCCTGGGGGAACTGACCCTGCTTCCCCCTTCTCTCCCTGTCCTGCGCCTCTCCTGAGTCAGCCAGCGCAGGGAAGGATGCTGGGGGCTGGGCCCAGAAGAACCACCTTGGTCCCTGGGGTGGATCTGGACCCATGTCACAGTTACGTACCCTTAATGCCAGAGGCAGCCTGGCTGAACAACTGTGTGGGACACTACAACCACCGCTACTTCTTCTCCTTTTGCCTGTTCATGACCATGGGCTGCATCTACTGCAGTATCAGTGGCTGGGAGATGTTCCGGGATGCCTATGCAGCCATTGAGGTGAGCCAGCAGCCCCCAGCCTTCACCCTGCCATGCACCACGGCTGCCCGGGCTGCCCAGGCTGAGCTTGCAGCACAGGGCTGGCCAGGCCTGGCCGTGTCATTACGTTGCTTCCTCTCTCCTTCCTCCTGTGAGGCCCCCAGCTGCCCTGGTCCTGCAGGGGTTGAGGGGGAAAAGCCCCTCCTCTGAGACACGTAACAAGTGTCCTGTTTTCCACCCCCTAGAGAATGAAACTGCTTGAGAAGGAGAGACTGCAGGTGGCTGCCAACCAGGTGGGACATCCCAGCCACACAGATGCTGCAAGCAGCATGGAGCAGAGCTGCCCTGCAGGCTGGGTCCTGCTTAGGGCCCTGCTCTGAGTGAGCATCCTGCAGCCAGAGCCAGCCCCTGTGCTTGCCTCGTGTGTCAGAGAGCTGGGGCTGGTGAGGGAGCTCTGCTATGGGCACTGCCTCCAGCAGCTTGGGCTCTGCTTCCCTGTGCACCCAGCTCCCAGGGGCTTTGACTGGTGGCAGCTGCTTGGCGTGCACTGCTCAGGCCCTGCTGCCCTGGGGAAGCTGCAGCAGTGCATACATATCTCACCCTGAGCCATCTGGTGTGGTGTCCTGACCAGTCCCTGCGCCTTTACCTCCAGCCCACTGCTTCTCACTGGTGTGCCAGCTTTCATGTGTCTCATGGCTGTCTCGGGCTGCCTCCCTGTCACCCTGGCTGTTGTGTTTGGTTCCAGCTGCCCAAGCTCTGCATCAGGGAGGGGTGGAGCAGTTCCCATCTGGCTTCAAGCTACAAAGCAGTCTGGGTAATTCCCCTCTCTGATCCTTTTTCAGACGTACTACCAGACCCCACCACCCACCTTCTTCCGCCAGAGAGCTTTCCACAAGAGCGTGGTCTACGTCTGGGTCCTGTGCAGGTAAGGGGCCCCAGGGCAAAGTTGGGGGGGAAGCAGCTTGCAGCCCCCTGCCCCGTGACACTGCTCACCCTCTGCCTCTCCGGGGCTCTTGCATCAATGTCCCTGCCCTGCAACCTCCTGGGCCACTGAGGAGGAGGGATTTTGGCTCTCCCACAGGGGAGCAGATGTGCTGACCCACCTATGCAGTTGTGGGTACAGGGAGGCAGTCTCAGCCCCGTGGCACCAGGGAGGGGAAGCTTGTGTGCAGCTTGCTGTCCCTTGCCATCCCCAGCTCGGTGGCATTGGCCTTGGGTGCCCTGACGCTGTGGCACGCTGCGCTCATCACTCGTGGGGAAACCAGCATCGAGCGGCACATCAACAAGAAAGAGAGGCAGAGGCTGCAGAAGAAGGGCAAGGTGAGCACAGCCTGCAGAGCAGAGGGGTGGCCAGGCCACAGCCAGACCTGATGTGTGTCTCCTTGGCCTGCAGCTCTTCAGGAACCCCTACAGTTACGGCGGCTGGGATAACTGGAAGGTGTTCCTGGGTGTGGATATGCCAAGGTAAAGATACAGGGAAGTCCCTGCCTGGGAGGGTGGTGGCTCAGCATCATGTAGGGGTGCTGGGACACCAGGGCTCTCCTTGGGCAGAGCAGGACAGTGAACATCCTATGCTGTGTGCTGCTCTGGGCTGCACAAAGCATGGAGGACCTGGGCATCAGCTGCCCTATGGCTCCTCACCCCTGCCCCTTGGCAAGCTCTGGTGTACCCAGCACCCCTTTGTCCGGAAAGTCATGGCTCAGGAGCTCAGTCAGCACTGCAGCTCAGGGCCACGTTTCACAGCCCTGGCTTGGCTCTGCAGAGCTGAGAAGCACCAACACTTGTTTTGGCTTCCTCTCCCAACAGGCACTGGCTCACCCGTGTCCTGCTGCCCTCTCCTCACCTGCCCCACGGGACAGGCCTGAGCTGGGACCTGCCTCCCTGCGTGGCCAAGCAGCGTGCGCCGCTCCTGTCAATCTGAGGCCTGGATGCTATGGATGTCCCTCCCCGCAGGCAGGGGAGCACACATGGGATCACAGGGGAGCACACAGGGGAGACCTGCTCAGACGCTGCAGCTCCCTTGGGTCTGAGCACAAGGTGGAAGGCGAGTGCCAGCAGCACACATCACTCACCGGAGCCACTGCAAATACTGGACAATGCTGGTGCAAAGACGCTCTCTCAGGGCTCCCTGGTGGCTGCAGGCAGCCCGGGAAAGGTGGCAGGGCTGCTGCTCCCCACTCCGGCTGAGGGGCTGCCCTCAGAGCACAAGTACGGGCCAGCACATGGCACAGCTTGGCTCTCCGGCAGGGCTGGGCATGGAGGATGCTCCTCTGGTCCTGAGCACTCCCCAGGAGCCTTTTTAAGAACATCCAATAAATACTGTTTTTTTAAAGGAAGCCTGGCTCTTTTCCCTGGTGGGAGGCACAGAACTCTGGGGATAAGGGAGGAGAAGGACCCCTCCTCCCTCCAATTCCCCAGTGTGGAAAAAGCAGCACCTTTACCACATAGAAGAGCACCGAGGTGCCAGCCTAGGCTGCTTGGGAACCTCCCACAGCATTACCAAAACAGAGATATTTATTCCTCTGGTGTGTGGGCTGCCACACACCGCACACGTGTGCGCAGGCCTGCCCTTTCCACTCACACGTGGCCAGTCTGTCCATCACTGTCCAAGCTGCAGCAGAAGGTGGGTAAGTCACAAGTGGCACAGCTCCCTGCCTGCTGCAGGTGCTGAGAAGGTGTTGCAGTGAGGGTGCTGCCTGCCAGCCTCCAGGCTCCAGCCCTGGCACACGGGGCAGTAACTGGGCTCCAAGGGTCCATGGTATGGTAGGGTACCAGGGGGCTGGTCAGATCGTTGATCAGCACAGGGAGGGGATGCAAGGCATTCACCTGCCTGGGCTGCCCAGCAGGAACCTACACAGACAGAGATGGTGCCATCAGCCACGTCCCAAACATGCCAGTGCTCCAGCAGCTCCAGCCACATGCACTCACCATTCTCCCCGTGCTGCCACAGCTTCCTTCCGCACCAGCCTCTTCTTGTCATCTAAAGGCTTGGCCAGTGCCCGGATAACTCGAGCCTTGTATGGGAGCAGCTGTAGGACAGAAAGGGCTCTTAATGAGAGAGCTGGGTGCTGGCTGCCCCTTGGGCAGAGGTTTGGGCCCCCCTTGCCCCTCTACATGCAGGAGCAGGCACCATGCTGCTGCCCGAGCACTTACCACTATTGTGGGCAGGCTGGTAAGCGCATGGGCACAGCGCAGGGCAGCGATGCGGACAGCCTAGAACAAACAGGGGTGAGGGCAGTGGAAGGGGCAGAGAAGAGGGGCATCAGGGGGAAGTAGGAGAACCACATACCATGGTGGGGCTGGAGGTGAGGCTGAGGAATTTAGTGACCAGTGTGTCGACATGCAGGCTCATGATCTGGGGAGCTTCAAGCAGCAGTGGCTGGAGGCAGCTCAGTGTAGAAAGCTGCACCACATGGTCTGAGCAGGACAAGGCCTCGAGGAGGAGGGAAAGGAGCTGCAGGTGGGGAGAACACAGAAGACATGAGTGACTTCCAGCCATACACTGTGTGCTGCCACAGTACCTGCTACTACCTCTCACCGTGGGCAGCTCTGTCACCAGCACAGCCTTGGGGAGGTGGTTGAGCACATGGGACAGGCCCTTCAGGTAATTGGCCTTCACGTCTGTGGAGAGCAGAGATGGTTACAGGCAGCCAGGGGAAGAAGGGGACGCCAGCTCCGGTCCCCTGGGGTCACAGGCTGGGCTGGGGGTGGCTGCTCACCGGGGCCAGCCCCGTGGAAGCCCTGCACCAGCTTGGTGACATTGTCAGTGAAGAAGCGCTGTCGGAACATGATGCGCACGTCTGCGTGGCAGCCCTTGTGCAGCACGTCAGGGGACTCAGCCATCAGCAGGGAAAAGCCATCGGCTGCAGCAGGGCCCAGCTCCATGTTGCTCAGCAGGCCCAGCAGCTGTGAGGGAGAGAGCCCTGAGAGGGGATCCTGCTACTGGGGGTCCCAGCCAGCCCCATGGGGAGCAGGTAGCCTCCTCGGCAGCACCCAGCCCCACCACTGCCTACCTTATCTGTCAGATGGGAGCTCAAGGGATGGTAGCGCATCACCAGGGCTTTGGTCACCTACGCAGGCAGAGCAGAGTCAGCACCAGGCCAGCCCCTCATTTCCCTCCCCACCTCTGCCCCACCTTGCCCAGGGCAGGCCTTACCCACAGCAGCAGGGTGAGTGCCTGCATCTGGTGCGGCCCCTCCACCAGGTCACGCTCTATCCTGTTCACTGCAAGCTGCAGGATCTCATCCAGCTGCTGCCCTGGGGACATGGAAGGGACAAGGCTGAGCTATTGCACTGCCAGTGGTGGGCAGGGACCCATGGCATCCTGCCCAGCCCCTTACCCGCAGGGTGCTTGTTCACCAGCCCCGCAAAGCACTTGGCAGCTGTGGTGGCAGTGAAGGGGCAGTTGCAGGAGCAGCTCAGCGCCAGCAGTTCCCGGAGCAGCCATTCCTGCTGAGGTATTGCCACCTGGAAATGAAACTGAGTGTGTTACAGCCTGGGGCTGCAGCTCTCCCTTCTTCTGCCTGTGGAGCTTGCTGTGGTCCCAGGCAGAAGGGTGCCCAGCCAAGGCCCCTCTTTGCCCTGCTCCTACAAACTTACATTGCGGGGCAAGGAGCAGACAAAGGCCATGAGGAGGGCGACCAGGCGTCTCTGTGCCTCCAAGCACTCTCCATCCTGCAAGGGAAGAGCAGCACCCATGTCATCAGGATCCTTAGTGTCACCCTGTGCTGGTATCCTCATTCCCTGCCCCTGTTCCAGCACTCCAGCCCCAAGCACACAACACACCTGGAAGGGCTGGAAGGAGCAGGGAAAACTGTTCTGGGGCAGGAAAGAGACCTCTCCATTCAAGAAGAGGGGCACCATGTGAGACACGCTCTGGGCAGCCAGCCTAGGAGAAAGGAGACATTGCAATGTGCTGCTTTGGGAGGGTCACCAGAGTTCCCATGTACTTCCTAGGAGGCACAGGGTCTCCCTGCACAGACAGAAGCAGGGAGGACACAGCCTGCCCCTTCCCCACAATGGAGTGCCCAGCTTCCCACCCAGCATCACTCACTCAGGGCTCAGGTGAGTGGTGGCAGCGCTGATGACTGGGACCATGGCAGCCAGCACCTCTTCCTGCAGCAGTGCCTTGCCCAGCGGCGGGTGGGTGCTCTCTGCAGGCAGCGGTCGGAAAGCAGGGTCATGCACAGCGCCCTGACCGCACCGGCGCGGAGGCACTGCGGAGCCCGCAGTGCCCGCGGCTGCCAGAGGGCGGCAGCAGCAGCCGCCTGCTCCCTCTCCAGGCCAGCTCCCACCTTGCATGGCAGCCTGCACGGCCATGGCCAGCAGGCAGGGCACCACCGTTTGGTGGTAGTACCAGCAGCTCTCCGCGTCCTGCTGGCACTGCAGCGCCACGCGGTGCAGGCTCTGGCACACGGAGATGATGTCTTGTGCGCTCCCGGCCTCGCTCCCTGCAGGACACAGTCACCATCCCATCAAACAGCCCTGCTATGGGCCAGGATCCCGTGGCAACGCAGACCTCCCTCCAGCAGTGGGATTCACAGCCCAGCACCACTGCCATCCTCACACTCCCAGCCATCACCAGTAACAGAGGCAGCTCTGGAGCTGTCCACTGCAGGTTATGTTACCTTTCTGCACCTTCCGGAGGTGCTGCAGCAGGACAGGGACAGTCTCCCTCACGATGCTGGTGTGTGTGGACACAGCGGCCAGGGCCTGCAGGCAGCGCTGTCGCAGGGAGCAACGGTCACGGGAGTTCTCCTCCTCCTCTTGCTCTGAAGAGGAAACACAGTCGGGTGGGGGGATGCCAAACCCCCTCACCCAAGGCCCAGACCCTGCCGGTGTGCATGGGGTGAAGCAGCACACAGAACTAGCCAAGGCACTCTGCATGATCTGGGGCTGGGCAGTTCCTCCCCACAAGGGTGATCCCACCTGCACAGGCTGGCTGTCAGCAGCAGGCATCACAGCCCCTGCACTCGGAATTCCCCAAGGAGAACCACCAACCTATGCCATATGGCACAGCCCCACTGCCTGGCAGGAGCTGAACTGGGATAGGACAGGTTTCACTCCAAAAGCCATTACTCCTTTCCCAAGCCCTACCTGACTGCAGCTCCTCTTCAAGCCTGGGTACCATGCGTCCAGAAAAAACCTTTGGGTAGATGGGGGCCAGGGATCCTGCTGCCTCCATTGCTGCTTCACTGCCAGGGGGAAGAGAGTTAAGAGGGGTGATGTGAGTACTGCTTGTACACCTGCTGCACAGATCTGGGCTAGAAGGGGCCTCCCGAAATCCATTTGTCAGCAATCTGCTTTTTCCCCCCTACTGGCAGGTAGAACAGAGCTCCTTGCTTTGACAGGCTCAGACTTTTTAATTTCCAGCCCATAAATCACCTGGTTTGTCCTTTTGCTCTTACACTCAACATGTTTTTTTAGTTCAGACAGTTCCTGTGCCTTCCCCAGGCTTTGTTCCTCTCCCCAGAACATGGGTGACTGCTGTGGTGCCAGCCCACCCCTCACCTGCTCTGGGAATCCTCCTCAAACAGAGTGAGACGAATGAGGTGATCCACAACCAGCTCCAGGTCAGAGGGAGACAGGAAGCCTGGAACAAGAGGAATGCTGCCCTCAGCCAAAGGAAAAGATGCTGGTGTTCTGATCAGCATCTTTCCCCCTTGGCCAGGTTAGCAGCAACATGCCAAGTTCCAGAGGTACAAGGTGCCCAGCACAAACAGGCAAGAGAGAGACCAAGTGACCCTGGAGCTCATGGCCCTGGCAGAAAATGCTGCCACTGCTCCTGTGCACTTACACGCAGCAGGCAAGGATATCCCAGCAGCCACGCAGCACCATGTGTTCCAGCACAGGGTGACACCTCCCTCTGCCTCCCCAAGAGAAGCAAGGCACCAACCTCGTAGGGAGCCCAGGACAGTCAGCGCTCTGATCCCAACCAGCTGCAGCTGCACACTGGGGTCCGTCAGCGCTGAGAATACCACAGAGCAAACAGGGGCCTGGAGTGACAGTAGAGTGCTCTCCTCTAGAGAGAGAAAGAGATATGGAGTCACTGCCTGGATCTGGCTGTCACTGCAGAGTCACCACCATGGCACCTGACAGACTCTTTCTGGGGACCTGCCAGCTCACACACAACCATGCAGGGTCCCTGGGACATGGCAGGGGTTGCATATGCAGCCAGGTTAGTGACCCTTCCTTTTCTGCCAGCATCTAGGAAGGTGAGGTCACAGCCAGCAGCCCCCAGGGACACAGATGCCCCCAGAAGGACCAGCCAGCCTCACCTTCTTCCACATGTCCCCATTTCTGCTGCAGCTCCAGAAAGCCCAGCAGCATTTCCAGGATTGTCCTCCTCTGGCTGCTCTGCAGGGAGACAAAGGTGTAACCCAGATCACAATCACTGCTGCGACAGAGCCATGCCTCAGTCCAGTGCTTGCAAGGGCAGCAGGCACCCATGGGGTCCTCACCTGCAGCTACGAAAGGGTGCCCATTTGACACCCTGCTCCCATCAAGCCCTGCACTGGGCCCTGCTCTGTGAGCACACAGCTGGGGTGCCCCTCACCTGTGGGTGCTTGGTGTACTGCTCCAGCAGCAGGGGCAGGACACTGCGGGTGATGTGGTGGCAGGCGCGCAGGGAGGCGCCTGCTGCTGCCTGCAGGAGCTTGGCACTTGGCCACACGAGCTTCATATCAGGCTCACAGAGATGGTGCCTGCAATCTGAGATAGGCTGGGTGTGAGCCGCACCAGCACAGCTCCTCTGCCTTGTGTGCAGGGACACAGCCGATAGCTGGGATGTGCTGCCAGGGCGCAGCCCTCAGCTGCAGCACAGCCTCCCCAACAGAGCTGCTTCCCCCAGCAGTGAACAGCACAGCCTTGGATGCCCCAGTCCCAGCAGAGAGGGAAGCTGCTCAATCCAACAGGCATTTCCTACTGTGCCCCCTTCTCCCTTCCTGCAGCAGATCACTTTGGGGAAGCTAACAATAGCTGGGAGTGCTATAAGGAGAAGAAAGAGGCTTCAAATAGAACAAGAGGGCAGATCTCTAGGTAGGAGGATGCTCCCAGGCCTGGCTGTTAGGTGCAGAGTAAGTGTCTCTGCTAGCTTACCTTGCAGGATACTGCTGAGGAAGGAATCCAGCAGATCCTCAGTATCAGAGCTGAGCACTGAGCGGGACAGGCAGGCAGAGAGGGCATGCAGGGCAGCCAGGCTCTCAGCCTCCACCTTCTCACTTGCTGTCTGGAACACCTGCAGAGAGGCCACAGGATGAGCTCCTCACTAACCCCAATGGCAGGCTTTGTGCTCCCAACACAGGCTGAAGGGCCCAGGCTCCTGCCTCACTCCCCACATGCTTTGGACAAGCAGCGCAGCACATGCAAGCCCCAGGGACATGCTGAGGGGGCTGGCCTGTCACCCCACTTTTCAGCTGGAGCTGTCCAAGGCCACAGGTTGGGGCTGCTGGGAAACATGGGGCCTGCCTGGTCTGGCTGTGAACTGCTCAGCAGGAGCCCAGTTCTGGTAGAGCACTTGTTAGGGGCCCTGCAGCACTCACCTCCCTGCGCAGGGATGACCAAAGGCTGGGGAGGAATTCCTGCAACTCCTTCTGCCCGTAGATATCACAGCAGGCAGTCTGCAAGAGGGAGTCAGGAGAAGGCATCAAAGAGAAGCCAGTATAGGGAGGACACAGAGCAGGGACACTGCCCAGCCTGGCAAGCTCATGCTGAACTGCACAAACTACTTAAGTGACAGAAAGAGAGGGAAAGGCGATGCAGGCCAAACAGGAAATTGTAGCTCTGCAAGGGAGTCTCTGACTGGCAGGGCCCAGGGCTCAGAGATGGCTGGCAGTTGCTGCAGCTGCCACAGGCCAGCTGTGGGCTGAAGGTAAAGGATTTCTCCTTACCAGAGTCCGCAGGGCATCAAGCTTGGCACTTTGCAGATCCGAGTCCATCTTCTCAATGAGCAGAGGGAGAAGGAACTGCAGAGAGACGCACTTTGACTCAGTCCACCCTGTGCACCACATTGCCCGTGGCCCTGCAGGGCTGCAAGCTCAGCCTCTGCCAGGAGAGCAGAGGTGGAGGGATACCTGCAAGAGCCAGGCCCTTCCCAGGGTGTCAGTGTTTGCACCCTCCCCATGCCCAGCCCCAGAAGGAGACAAGGCTGCACTATTGCACGCTCCTGGTCCCAATTGTTCCCAATCCCCAGAGTTACAGCATGAGCTGGAGCACTAGGAAATGCAGCCTGAGCCCAGGGAGCAATGGGGTGACAAAGAACCCCCTAGGAGCTTTCTACCTCAGCAAATTGGGGTGTGGAAGCCAGTACAGCCCGAAGGCTCAGGATCAGGTCTTCCCTCTGGATGCCATGTGGGTCATTAGGGGGCTGGAAAGGAAGCAGAGAGAAGGTCAGGAAACCTCCCAACCCAGCCATCAGCTGAGGCTGCATCACCTCATCTCCAGCAAAACAGTGGCAGTGCCAGGCACTGCAGCCAGCTTGGCACCAGCCCGTCAGCCTGGGTACCACAGCTCGCAGCCAGTACTGCCCAGCGAAGACTCTTGCCCATCCTCTCCACCCATTCCCTCACAGGGATACAGGCCCTTGAGAAAACACTAGAAGAAATAGGCTGTGGCACAGGGCAGACTCACTCACTGGAGTAAAATCAATGGGGAAGTAACAGGATGTAATTTCAAACAGCTCCTCCACAAAGGGACCTGCAGGGAGAAGAGACTGAGTAAGCAGAGATGCTGGGCTAAAGAGGCACAGCAGTTATGCCCAGCACCCACCACAGAAAGGCTCTGCAGCTCCTGAAGTATGTCAGGGACCACCCCAGGCCTGGTCAGAACAAAGAGCCACCCAGCAGCTTACTGAAAAATGACATGTGTCCCAGTCAGCTCTGCACAGCTAACATAGGCTCACCCAGGGCATAGTTCTTGGCAATGAGATCACGCACAATCTGGAAAGCCACCAGCAGATTGCGGGGATCCTTCTCCCCATCCATCACCTGGATGAAGCCGAAGGTGAAGTCAGCACCCAGGCCCTTCAGCTCTGCAGAAAGAAGGAACATGAGCAGGTGCAGGATACCAGACCCCACCAACATGGCATGAAATCAGCCCAGTTTCCCCTGCCCTTCCAGTTCACCCCAGCCAGAGCCACAGAGCCCTCAGAGAAGGCAAAAGCAAACCCTTCTCCCAGCCTGGACACCCCAGAGTGGTACTGTCACCTGCCCCTCACCTTCCTCCCTGGTGCCCATGAAGTTGGTGATGATGCTGTAGACTGTGTGACGGTCCAGCTGCAGCAGGGACTGCAGGGAAGAGCAGAGCAATCAGAACACTGCTGCACAAGGCAGCACCATCACCCACCACTCCAGGGCAGCACATCCCCTTGAGAAGAGGGCAGGACCTCCAGTAGCCCAGCTGCTGCTTCCTGGCATGCAGATCCCATTTATCCCATGCAAAGTGTGCACATGCCTATGCAATGGCATGCGAGCATGACTGTGTCCATCACGGCATGAATGCACCACCACAATAACATCAGAGCCACACATGCTGCTCAAGGCCCTGCCAGTGTAAACAAACTGAAATTGGAGGAGAACCCGGGGCCTGAAGGCACTTAAACACAGCGTGGAGGATAGAGCAAAGGAGTAATTCCCCCAAGGCTGAGAGAAGAGAGGACAAGGGCCAAACAGGATGCTTGGCTGCTATCTGCCTCTCATTCTGCAGCGAGCCATGCTGTCTCTAAGCTCTGCAGAAGCACTGCACTGTGCTGAAGGATGCGCTACACTGCACTGCTACTGAGTGTGCCCAGTCCTCAGGGCAGGCAGGCCACCCCCAGACATCCAGGGAGCAGTGACAGAAGGATGGGAAATTACATTGCTCACCTGCACATGTACCTCCTGGAAAATGGCTTTGAGCACAGACACCGCTAACCCTGGGGACAGCACCTCACACATGCTCTGGGGACAGGAAAAGAAGAGCAGGAGTAGAAAGCCATGATGGTAACCATGTAACAGAGCTCCTGCCCTGTATTGCAACTACCTGCAGGATCCTCTCTTACTGGGAGAGCTCACTACCCCCACATACAGGTCAGGACAAGGTGCTTATTATTTCTGCTGCTCCCCACGGTAGCTAGCGAATACTTGCCCCAATATCAGCACAGGGCAGGAAATCAAGACAGTCTTCTCTCTGCTGCCCCTCTGCAAGGGGCACAGCACGAGCATGGAAGAGACAGGGCAATGCCGCCAGACAGGAGCTAACAGCCCAGCCAGGCCCTGCTCAACCTGTATCCATGTGTTGCACCTCCCTGGCACAATTCTGGAACACATCCCAGCACTGCCAGCTGAGGGAGAGAGCTCACCAGCGCTCGGAGTCCCTGGAGCACGGAGGGGATCACAAGGTGATGATCTTGCAACCGGTTCTCATAGAACATGACCAGATGCAGCACTGTCAGAAAGAGACACCAACATGTGTAAGTCCCAGAAAAGGCCCCAGCTCTGCCAAAAGCAGCTGCCAGAGTAAGAGTGAGCACATCTTGCACTGGTGAATGGGGCAAAGTGACACTGTGGGTGCACCCACCTGGTTCCAACACCTTCACCCTCCCCTTGAGAGCAACTCACATCTGACTGCAGCGAGGCAGCACCCGCCTCTGGCCACTGCAGAGGTGCTGGAGCTACCCAAGGCATTTGCCCTGGCCTGTTCCAACATGTGGGCGCAGACACCAGCAGCAACAGGGCAGACATGGGCTCAGCGGAAGCTGGAGGATGTCATGGGGTGCGGCGCAGGGCTGGAGCAGCAGCTCCGGCTCCGCAGCACGTTCCCGGCCCCTGAGTCATGGCCACGAGCGCCTGCATGCCCCGGCCCCCGGGAGCGGCAGCAGGAAGCAGACTGAAGAGCCAGCTGGCAACATTCTGTGCCCACAGCTGTGCAGAAACTCACCCCCCAGGAGGCGACCTGACGCAGTGCTTGGGAAATGAACTGCGTGAGCAAGGACACAAAGGGAGACGGGGCCAGCTGGGGGTATCATAGCAGCTACCCTTGTCCCTCCCCAGAAGCTGGTTCTGCTCACCTTCCTCCAGAGCTCCTGGTGACTTGGCTCAAAATTCAGTTTTCTGCCCATGCTCAGCTGCCCTGACTCCACCAGGCACCCCCACTGAACCTCCCCACCACCAGAGCACCCCAGGCCCCACACAGCCATCACATCTGACTCCAGCTACACCAGCGTAGTCTGTCCTCTGCACAGCTGCTCTTGCCTGGCACCAGTATGAGACTTACAGAGCACTAAATGCCAAGGGCTGAGCACGTTCTACTTCCATCCTTCTCTTTCTCCACCTCTTATTAGCTGAGCCCCCCTGCCTTGGCAGCCTGCTGGCACAGGTTCAGCTACCCATCAGCAAGGCTCCCACTGGCTTCCCCTACTGCCAGCTGGTTGCTATAGGGCACTTAACACAGCCAAACCTTCTTCTTGCTTCCATTAACAGGGCACCTTCTGCTATGCACCCCAATCCTCTACTGCACTCTCATCTTTACACTGATCTCTTCTCCTTCCCAAGTCCCAGGGCTCCTCCAGATTTAAACTGGGCAGGCCTCAGGGCTGCAACATGACTGACTTTGTGAACAATGGTTTTCCTTCATTCAATCAGCACCACTGAAGGATTCTGACATGCAGATGCATCCCCAAGGAGTCCCACATGGTGCTGAGCTTGCCTGGGTGTGCAACACCCACACAGCCATACTTTGGAATGGTCATACTTTGGCTTTGGTGTCTGCAGGGACTGACCTGAATTCTGCCATGAGAGTGGCAAAAGGGCTGCAGTGTGAGGCCTTGTGCCCTCCTTGGACTTTGACTCGAGAGACATGCACGAAGTTGTCACTGTGCTAAATCAAATCCTTTGCCAACTGCAGCACAGCCACTTGAGCAGCACAGGCTTTGCTCCAACCTGCCAGCAGCGACTCCAGTGCCCAGAGCAGCCCTTACCTTCCTTCTCCTGGAGCAGGGAGTAACACTGGAGAAGGACTTGTGACAGCAGCTGCATGCCTCGGCCTCGCATTCGAGGATCTGTGTTCTCCAGGCAAAACCTAGCCCATGGGGAGAAAGCACAAGAGGCCTGCTGTGAGCAGGGACACCTGAGCAGGAAGCACATTCTGAGCAGACACATTATCAAAACAAAGAGGTGCTGCTCTCTGGGCAGGGGATGGTGACCCAGTCCTGCCTGACCTGCCAGCAGGGTGGGAGCAGACTCCTCTGCCCCTGACTGTGCTGCACGCATCCACCTGGAGCCATGCAACAATAAATCCAGTCAGACCAAAGAAATTGCTCTTGCACCATGCTCTGCACCTAAAATTCAGGCTCCTGAGATCACAAGGGCAAAAAAAGGGCAAAGCCTCTTACAGTAAGGGAAACCCAACCCCCAGCTTGAGAGAAACAAGCCTCCCCAAGTCCCAAGCCACCACAGTGCACAGACAGAAGCAAAAAGCTGAGCGCCAGCCAACTCATGACACGGTGATGTGCAGCTGTGTGCTCAAGGACAGTCCCAGCTGAGAAGTGTCCCACAGATCGCTGCTGCCACAACACCTTGGTTCTGGGAGACCTGCTCCAGCCTTGCTCTTTCCCAAATAGCTCCTCAAGTCCTGGGAGGCAGAGCACTGCTCAGGCCCCATGCTGTGGGCAGACAACATCCTTGCAGGCCTGCATGCTGCAGTGTGTCTGCCAGCACTGAAGCTAGCTCATCCCAGACTAGTATGCTTTTCCTTCTCACTGACCTTCCTTGCAAGGCCCTTATGCAATGCACAACGTGTAAAAGGCTTTTCTTACCCCAGGGCTTCTACAAGCTGCAGCACGGTCCAGCTTCCATCTTTCAACCCTGAAGAAAAGAGGTAAAGAGCGTGAACCAAAGAGACTCCCAGACCCTCATTCAGGCACAGCGCTGGAGACCATTCCAGGAAGGTTCCCAGGAGCACCACAGCGAGAAAGGCTGTCCAGCACCTGAGCAAGCACTAGCTGGTGCAGCTGCCTCTAGCCCTGCCTGTGAACACATGTGGGACCATGAGCTGCCCCGGCTAGATCACAGCTGAGAGCCTCTACTCGCTCCACACAGCCTGGCTACATCCATCATCAACACGTGCAAACACCTTAACATGAGCAAGCCGGGAGGAGACAGACAGCAGCTCCCCAGGTACTTCCTGAGGGAGAACTGCCCAAGCAAACAGTCAAGATGCCAGTGATCACTCAGCTTCCAAAACTGGCTCCGCCACCTCCATGCTATGCTGAGCAAGACCTGCACAAACTCCCTCTAATATGGAAGAACAGGAGAAAGGCGGCTCTGTGGTCAGAGGAAGATGAGGAGTCTCTTTCCAGCTCTGACTCAGACACCTCACCAGGTTGCCACCCACCTCCTGCCTCAAGATTCTTGCAGCTCAACTGGAGGAAGAGTCACTCCTCAGGAGGTTTGGTAAGGACCTGCTGCATCCTGCACAAGCCTTGGCAGGAGGGTCTCCATTCCTGCCACCCACCACCAATATAACACCTTCTCAGTATGACAGCTCTGTGTATGCCCTGTGGTCAGACATGGGGGTAGAAGGCACAGGACTGCCTTTAGGTTCAGACTCCTAACCTGCAGCTCAGGTGGCAAGGGACATTACTGGAAACAAGCAGCACCCCTCACTCTCTACCTGGACAAAACAGCTGTCCTCCACAAAAACCAGCACTTCCCAGTCACTGAGATGCACTGTCTTTGCCCAGGAGCACTTCTGGACACTGAATGGCCCTGTTCATTCCTCTGCCTTGCCTACATGACTGACAAGAGCACCCACTCCCTCAGAAGCCTAAAGGTTTCATTTGGGGCTTTCCCAGGCCTTGTCTCAGCTGGTGTCTCCTGCTGTTGCAAGCATTTACTGGCTCTTCCTAAGCAGCTAATTCCAGCATTAAGTCATGCTGCTCATCAGAGAGCGGTCTCTAGGGATGGAAGAAGAGATGAGAGTGTTTTCTGACAGCAGGCAGCCATAATTCCAGAGACAGAGCTTCCAATCCTGCTTGGCACAGCAGGGAGAGGGAGCCAGGACTGAGGGACAGAACAGGTAAGGGGAGCAGAGGGGAAAAAGAGAAGCCCAGCAGGCTGAAGAGTTATCAGGCACTGCCTTGAGTGAGAGCTGTAACCTGCTGGAAAAATCTCTTGCAGAGCAGTGCAACAGCAAGTGGGTGCTGCGCACTGGCACAAGGCAGAGAGGGCTGCCAGGGGAGCTCATACAGCCCCTTCACACTCAGCATCCCGACATCTGCAAGCTCATGAGAAGCCCTCGTGCCTCTGAACCACTGTGGGGCAGGTTCGAAACAAGCAGTGTCCCTGCAGCCAAGCACTCTGCCTCTCTGGGTTTCAGAGACCAAAAGCAGCATCTACACAGAGCTGCTGGTTTCCTAATCAACAGGAAAGAGCTGAAGTGCAGTGATCAGACCACAATCAGCTATTGATGCTCCCTGTGGTTGGAGGCCCCTTCACCTCACATGGGGTGACCACACCAGCCCTGACAGCAGGACCTGTGAGCACTGCCTCCTGCTCAGAGGCAGAGCCCTGCTGGCCACCACTATAGCGCCAGCACAGTGTAATTGGAACTGCTTCATCAGCACAGCAGTGAGCCCATGAAACTTCTGCCTCCACATCTGGCAGCAGCAGCACGTCCCCAAGGTTAATTACACACCTAAAATTCTAGTGCTCCTTCAGCAGGAGGAGCTGCCTTCCTGTTCTGGTGTTCCTGCAACCCCAGAGGCTAAACAGAAACAAGCCATTTACCCGTTGCTGCATTATTAATCAAATCAATCTGCTCTCTTTCCCCACACGTCTGTCCCCGTTTCACACAGTGTTCTTCTAGACATTAATCACTTCTGTACGCTTTCCATTCCTGTCTCCCCCACAACCTCAAAACACAGGCAGCGTGTGATGGATTTCTGTACCAGCACTATCTTCTCCTCATCTTATAACAAAACTGAGTTCAGCCGCCTCCTGCCACCCACTGACCTGTGCAGCCCAGCTGCCTGTGACAGCACCAAGCCCTTTCTTCCCCTTGCCAAGTCACATTCAATTTAGTGCTCAGCAATACATGGCAGCAGCTCAGTGTGTTTCTTCCAACAATTGCACAATGGCCATAAGGTTAGAAACAACCTCCCCTTTCGCTCAGGGCTATGTGATGCAATTTAATACTTTGTGATGTGTGATTCTGTGCAGGGTCAGAGCGGCCGAAGGAGACTCACTGGCTCCTCGCTTGTCAAGGTGGGTTTGTCACAAGTGCCAGTGGCTGCTGAGAACTGGGCTGGGGGCAACAGGGCCAACTCTTTGTGTCTCTGAAGGCAAAGCTTTCTCTGGGCACTTATATAACATGAGCACAGATGACAACAGCAGTTGTAAGGTTATCGTTTCTCCATCTATTCCAAACATGTTGGAGGCTCTGTGCAACTCTTTTGCAAGACCCTGAATGTCACCAGGTTTAGTGAATTCCTCCAGATTTCCTTGGCATTTTCTTCACATGGGCCACTGGATTACCCAGTGTTCTGCCAGCTCATCTCCTCACCAAGCTACCGCAGATCAGTTCACAATCCATCGGCGTTGGGAAATGTCTATAAGCTACTCCTTTCAGTAACATAACCTACATAGTCCTCTGCTCTCTCAAGTCCTTTCCAAACATGCTGAAGCTACTGCCTAGAAACAAACACAGCACCTTATCCTTAGAAAGCCACATTCCTGAAGCTGCAAATTCCCTAATGCAACAAAGTCACCAAACCACCACCCCAAAGCAGAAACACAAATTACCCAAGGAAACCAACTGCCTCAAGCCCTGCCAGGAAGGGAGAAGAAACCACAGTGGGGGCAGTCAGAGCCTGAGCCCCAGAAACATGGACCAGTGAAACCAGCGCATCAGTCACATCCCACAGCATCTCAGCAAGGGTAGGAGCTCCTTTCCCAGTGCTGCTTTCACTGATACACACCCACCCCCCAGACAGCCATAGCCAGCGGCTTCCACTGCATCCAAAACCCCCACTGCTGGGCCTGCAGCCTTGTGCTTCTCTCAGCTCACACATCCCACGCCACATCCCCCTCCCTGGCACCCCAATTCCCTGTTCCAGGAGATTCCAGGCCCTGACACCAACAGTTCACCCAACACCTTCAATCTCACTCCATGCTCTAGACCAGCCATCTAAAACCCTGACCCACCCCACACATCCCATAACTCTGCCTTCACCTCCTCATACGCGTCCCTACAGCCCTCACCCTGGCTGCTGCCCCACATTTGCCCCATAGTCCACATCCTCTCAATGCCCAGCTCACCGCTGCAGGCCCTATCCATTCCCCATGACCTGTCTCACAGCCGCACGCTCCAGCCCCACAACCACCACTGCGCTCCATCCCACACGCACAGCTGGGCCCGCTGCGCGCCCTAAGCCCTGCCCCACAGCCACGCGTGTGCCCAACTCCACACCCGCAGGACCCGCCCCGCCGCGCCCCGCCGCGCCCCGCCGTGCCCACGCCCGACACCGCCCCGGTACCTGCCGCCACCTCAGCGGCGCAGCCGTCCTGGTGCCCGGCCACGAAGTCCTGCACGGAGGCTGCGAGAGCCCCAATCCCTGCCTGGGCCTGCGCCTCGGCCTCAGACCCGGCCGCCGCCATGACACCGCTCGCCTCAGGCAGCGGCTGCCGGCGCCCCCCTGTGCGCATGCGCCAGGCTCCGGATTGGGAGGACGAGGCGCACGCAGGCGCGCGGAGGGGCGGGTACGGCGAGCCGCAGGGGTCACAAAAGCGCGGCGGGAGCGGGAGCACGCCCGTGGGCGGTGCCGGCTCGGGCGGTCACATGCGCACCTGGCGGCGCGGGGCGGCCCCGGCGCTCAGAGCCGGGCCCCGCTGTCGGGGCTGCAGCGCGGAGCCGGCCCGGCCCCATGCCGAGCGCCGCCGCTCTCCAGCCCCAGCCATGGGCGGCTGCGTGGGGCGGCAGCGTCGGGAGCGGCCCGCGGCCGGCAACACCCGCAAGCGAGCAGGTGAGGGTGCCCGGCCCGCTGGGGCACTCTGGGGGTCGCGAGGGTCCCGTGTAAATACCCGTTGGGGTGGCGGGTGCGGGAGGACTGTGGGCACCGGAGGGGTGCAGTCTGTGGGTGCGCTGGGGGCTGCCCCATGTACAGCCCCATGTACAGCCCCGGGAGCCGTTCTGGGACCCCAGGCACCGGGGGTTCCGGTCTGGTTCGCGGCCCCGGGAGTGAGCAGGCAGCGCCGGCTTCCGTCCCGGTTCCCTGGGGGTTTGCAGGGTTACGACTGGGGTACACGGCGCGTCCTGCCCAGCCTCGCCGGTCCTCGGCTCCTCTCCGGGAGGAGGTGCCCTGGGGGTGAGGGGTGGGCGTCTCCAGTTTGGGTTCGGCGGTGTCCTCCGATACGCCGCGTCCCGCAGACCGCTGGGTCCCAGCCTGCCCGGGGCCAGTGCCGCCCGTACACCGGGCTGTTGCCGACGGGCACAACGCCGTTCATACTGCCCTGGGGTTTCGGGAGGTACCGAGGACCTGTGGGGGAGCAGGGAGTGGCGACATGGAGGGGGGCTGGTGCAGCCCCTCGACTCTCCGCAGTTACCGGGCAGCCGAATACCCGGGTGCCATGAGGCGCCTCCCCACCACGCTGCCTTGGAGGGTCCCGGGAGGCCACGGTGGGGTTGGGCACGGATACCTGCCGACAGGGGGAACGTGGGCTGGCGGGGTGAATCATACCTGCCTTCCCCTCACCCGCCTCCCCGTCCGGTGCAATCACAGCCGGTAATTACCGTGTTTATGGCAAAGCGGTGGTAGGCGGTGGGAGAGGAGGAGCAGGAAGCGTGTGCCCGGGAACGGGGCGCCCCGGCCCTCGCCCGCAGCTGAGGTGCAGGCGGAGGGAGGGAGGTTTTCCCGTAGGATGGAGCCCGAAGCTCCGGTGACACGTGCGGGGTGCGGTGGTTGCCAGGTCCGGCTGTGCCCGCTGCCCGTGGGCAGCCATCCCCACCGTGTGGGGCTCCGTGTGTGCCAGCCCGCCCCGGGGATGCCCTACTGCCCCGGGTCAGATTGATGGCCTCCCATGGAGCTGCAGCCCTCCATCCCAGCATGACCTCGTCCCCAGGGATGCAGGTGCTGTCTCGCGGGTGTCCCTCAATCCTGGGGTCCATAGCAGACTGTTCACTCAGGTCAGTGGGGGTTTGGGGGCCATTGCCCTGTAACTTGGGGCTGCTGTGGCTGGGGATATCAGATCTCAACATCTGGATCTGTGTGCTCCCCTCCTGTGCCAGGTGACAGCTGGCTACAGAGCCACTACTCACTCCCTGCCAGGCTCTTCTGGGATGGATCATAGTGTCCTCCTGGTGCCCCTGTGCTCCTGGCAGCTTTCTTGCAGTGTGCCCCTTTCTGGGGGAACAGGAACATCCCTGGTGCCAGGGTGTCCAGGCTGGCTCCTGCCCTTGCTTGCATGATGCCCCCAGCCCACAGGGGCTGATCAGTGGATGGTGGAGGATGAAGCAAGGCTGCAGCTGCCCTCTCCCACAGTACAGGGACACTGCCTGGGACTGGCAAGTCCCAGCATGCAAGGACCAGCTGTTGGTGGGGAGCCTCTGCTGCTGTGGGGCCCCTGCTAAAGTAGCCTGTGTGCCTGGCTGGCTCCTGCTCTGGCTGCAGTTTGCTGTGGCGCCTGATAGAGGGGTCCTGCTGGTTGTCCCCAGGATGGCCAGCTTGCCAAAGCGGGAGGAGCAGGGGATGCCTGTGGCATGCAGCATCCCAACCTTGTCTGGCCCAGGAGGGGACCAGTCAGCACTGCTGGAAGCGCTGTCATGTGCCATCTGGCTCATATCTCCCCCCAGAGCTGAGCTAGCCTCCAGCACCCACTGGCTGAGACTGCCCAGCTCTCCCCTGGGGCTCTATCCAGGCAGGGAGCAAGCTGCAGGGCACATCATCCTGCCTTGGGGTCTCCACAGAGGGGCTGAGCTGCAGGCAGGGTGCTGCAGGCAGAAGGCAGGCAGGCTGCCAGCCAGATCCTGTTGGCTGGAGTCCGGGCACAGCAAGTGGCCAGACCTGTCCAGTGGTGCTGCTGTAGAGAGTTGCACAAGGGGACAGGAATAGAGCGACAGGAGGTGATTAGAGGCTGTAGGGCCCAACTGGGTGGCAGCAATAAATAGACGAGGCTTAAGTCCCTGCCTACCTGAGCAAGGCTGCCAGGCACACCTGCCCTCACGGAGCAGCCGCAACCTGTCCCTGTGTCCTCCTGTGGCCAAGCCCTGGGCCAGCCTCTTCCCCTTGTTAATGATGGAGCTGGGGATATGGTCTTGGTCATGAGTCCCGCTGTGCATAACAGTCCTGGCTGCAGGAATGCGTGCACCAGCCTAGTGGCCACAGCAGCATGGAGACATGGTCCTGGTTGTGCCCTTGAGGCTGTCCATGGCTGCTCCCCTGCCCTCCCAGGGCAGGTGCTGCTTCCGACCTTGCTCTGTCCTGCAGTGCTGCAAATCCTTCCTGCCCAGCACCGTGACTGCTGAATCGGCAGCGCAGGCTGCAGCCAGATGCCCTCGCTGAGACCTTGTTTGAGACCTGCCATCCTCCAGGGATGCGGGCAGGATGCTGCCTGTCAGGGATGCTTAGCGTCCAGCCTAGGGGTAGCTGAGCTCACATGCCCCATGCGGATCCCTGGGTAGATGCTACATGTTGTGTCCAGCACTAGACTGGTGCTCAGTGGGAAAGCGGGTGTTGTGCTGGCTCCAGTGATCTTGGATGGGGTGGGACAGGGCTGGTGCAAAACAAAGGTCATGTAGTGCCTTGTGTCACCGCACAGTTGCCCAAGAAAAGCTGCTTGGGGAGCATGTCTGAGCGCACAGCTGGCAGTGGTGGCTGTCCCCAGCATTGTCTTGCCTGGCAGGTCACTGTGCGGGCACAGGCATCCTTCCTGCCCAGCTGGGGCTCTGCATTCCCTGTGTCCTGTCCCCGAAGGCTGCCTGGCCACCCCAGGGAGAGGGGTGGCAGGAAGGAGCTGTTGCCACTCATTGTCCCCAGCTCAGCTGGGAGTGACAACAGCACCTTCCTCCCCCATGCTTCCGGCCCAGCTGTGGGGCCGATGGGATGGGGCTGTTCCCAGGCTGCAGCCTGGTGTAGGAAGAGCAGGGAGCGGTGGGACTGGCATGGGGGTGTCCCAGACTTAGTGGTGTCTCAGGTGATGCTGCCTGCTGGGGGTCACTGGGGACATGGTTGGGGGCTGTTTCATGGGGTGCCAGCTCAGTCTGGCCCATAGCTGTGGCAGCTGTGGCTGCTGTGGCCTGTCAGCTCTCTGCCCCACAGTGCCCTGGACACTGTGTGCCTGTCCTCTTGCCCTCAGCTTGTCCCTGTCATCCCGGGATGGTCAGAGAGGATGGTAGAGTCCTGCCCTCCCCATCCTGCCAGGGCTGCAGCTCAGCCTCCGTAATCCCCTTCCTGCTCCGACTCACCAGCTTATTCCCTGGCTAATTCCCCAAGCTATAAATACTGCTCTCCCTCAGAGGGCCCGGAGGCCTTGTGGCCACCCCACAGGGCAGGTGCTGGTCCTACAGGGATATTGGCAAGAGCCCTTGTCCCTCCTTGGGACAAGTGATGTCACTTGGGGAGCAGCTGCTATGGGGTCTGTGGGACATTGGGCAGGGCTAGGGCTAGCTCTAGCTGAGTCCCCCTGGCTGTGCTGGGGACTGTGCTGGGCAGGGCAGCCCCTTGGACACTGCTGTGCATGGTGCAGGTGCTCCCTAGGAACCTGTAGGAATGGGGAGGTGGGGCTCAGGGCCCAAGGGGGGAGCTTCAGCCCTCGGCTGAGTATCCTCCCCTCCCCAGGGCGCAATGAGCCCCTGAAGAAGGAGTGTCCCAAGTGGAAAAGCGACTACCCCATGACAGACGGGCAGCTGCGCAGCAAGCGGGACGAGTTCTGGGACACGGCACCCGCCTTCGAGGGCCGCAAGGAGATCTGGGATGCTCTGAAGGCAGCTGCCTACGCCGTGGAGGCCAATGACCACAGCCTGGCCCAGGCCATCCTCGACGGAGCCAGCATCACGCTGCCCCATGGTGAGGGGCGACACCAGTCGGGTGGTGGGTGGTTGTTGAGTGCCCCATATCTGGGCACGTGGGGGTCCTACACTGGGTTCCCAACAGCCATCCCTGCAGCCCAGCCAAGCTCTGCCCCACTCCCTGGAGTGGCCCTGTCCCCGCTGGGGTGGTCCATGGGGATGCCCACCCACAGCTTGTCCCCTGCCATCCACAGGGTCCCTGACGGAGTGCTATGATGAGCTGGGCAACCGGTACCAGCTGCCAGTCTACTGCCTGTCACCTCCTGTCAACCTGATCCTTGAGCGGAGTGAGGAGGAGGCATCGGAGCCGGCTGAGCCCCTGCCCAATGCCCGGCGGGAGTTTGCCCTCAAGGTGCGGCTGTCCACTGGCAAGGACCTGCGGCTCAGCGCCAGCATGGGTGACACCATCGGGCAGCTGAAGAAGCAGCTGCAGGCACAGGAGGGCATCGACATGGCCTGGCAGCGCTGGTTCTTCTCGGGCAAGCTGCTCACCGACCGCACACGGCTGCAGGAGACCAAGATCCAGAAGGATTTTGTTGTGCAAGTGATCATCAACCAGCCCCTGCCACCCAGGAACTGAGCTACCCCACACTGGTTGTGGGGTGAGGGCAGGGAGCTGGGGGCAGCGGCACCACTGGGGTAGCCCCATGCTGTGTCTCAGCCCTGCCGGAGCTGGGGCAGTCCCTGCTCCCCATTCGGGTGACCCCCCCAGGAAGGTCTCTGTGGGGCTGTGCCACCATGGTGGTCCCTCTTGGCTGGGGGGTATGGGCATGCACTGTGTTTGCTGCAGGAGGTTTGAGACCAAATGTGTCTGGGGTGGTCAGCATGGGCAGGGCCCCACTGCTGGGCTGGGCTGTGCTGGCGGGGAGAGGCTGTGACCCACTGGGCTTCAGCTCACCCTGGCCAGGAGGCCCTGGGGTGCTGGGCTGTGTGGAGATGTCTCCCCTCTGTACATAGTCTGTATTTATCAATAAAGCCTTTTCATCCTTCCTCTGGCCCCTGGGGCAGGTTTGGGGGGCTGTCACCTGCAGCTGTGGGAGGTCCTTGTGCGTCTTCTACATCTGCTTCCATGTCAGGGTGGGCACAAGGAGAGCCCAGGCACCCCATCTCTGCTTCCTGGTGCCAGCCCTACCCTGTCCTGCCTGCCCCAGCTCTTTGCCTGCCTGGGCCCTTTCCCAGTACTGCCAGCTTCATCCCATTGCCATCCTGGCTGTTTGCTGGTGTGGGGCTGTCCCTTCTCTCACAGTGCTTCCCCTCTGGAGGTCTCAGCCTCTGCCTGCCCTGGGGCTAGTCCATGAAGGCGGATGGTCCCAAGGCCACCTTTGTGGGCACTGTTGCCTGTCCTGGTGAAAACAGTGCCTTCCTGCTCTGGAGGCTGTGGTACCCATGGGACAGGGCACCCAAGGGTGGCCCTGGGAACTGCCCAGGAGGGTGACAGTGATGTGTCCCCATTTGTCATTCCCACAGGTCTTGTGCTGGGGACTGTGCCCAGCGCATTAACTGTTCCTGCATAGGGCAGCGCCGGCCTCATCTTACAAAGGAGGAGAGCAAAGCCCAGGGGGGCTGAACAATGTCCTCACTGCCGGGAATAGCTGCCGGCTCTGCCTGCCGGCCCCATGTGAGGCTGGTCCTGCTGCCAGGCTGCCCTTGTGTGGCAAGGGAGGCTGGGCAAGTACCAGGACCTTGGCAGGGCTGCTCGGAACGTTCCACACCTGAGGTCATCCTCCAAAGCAGCACAGCGGAGGGGCTGTGGCTCCTGGCACATGTGCTGTCTGCTGGCTGGGATGTTTAAGGGGGCCCCATTGCCTTCTTCTGGGGTGGGCAGCAACCCCCTACCCAGATGTCAGGGAGCCTCAGGTGATGCTGGTGGGTGCTGCAGCATCAGGTTGTGTGGGGATGGGGTGATGGAAGCCATGGGGAGCATCCTGGCTGCCCTGACACAGGACCCATGGGACAATCCCAGACTGTGTCCCTGCTCTGCTGAGTCTCTCTGGACTGTCTGCTGTGGGCTGTGTGCACCCCGGCTCCCTGCACCCACCACGGGGGTTCCTGGCAGTGGGATGGGGGCGCACTGGATCTCTTTAAGAGGGTTCAGGGCTGGGGAGGTGAGCCAGGGCCACCAGAAAGCAGGAGGGTGAGCTCATGGCAAAGCTGCCCCAGTCATGTGGAGCAGCCACAGCTGTCGGTGATCCTGGGCTGTGGACAGAGGGGCCGGCGGCATAAAGCATCGTGGCCAGTGGAGCTGCTGGGACCCAGGGCTGGGGACTCTCTGCCTGTGGGGGTGAGGAGCAGAGGCTGCATCCCACACGGGGCTGTGCACTGCAGGCAGACATGGAGCTGGATGTGCAACGGGCCAAGGAGCTCATCGAGCAGAAGCTGGCAGAGGAGGAGGAAGAGGAGAAGGAGAAGGTGGGTCTATAGGGCAGGGGGACCTGCCTGGGCTGCGGCAGGGACCCGCCTTGTGCTGTGTCCATCCTTAGGGACTCAGAGGTGAGGAGGCTGACACTGACCCTGCCATCCTGTGGGGTGCAGCAAAATGGCCAAGGGCTCTCAGGGACATCAGGTTCCCATCCCAGGAGCTTTTGCCTGTTGTGCTGAGCTGAACACCAGACAGGTGTCCAGCTTGCCAAGCAGCACAAGCCAGAGGGCTGCTGGGCATCCTCTAGACCTCAGTAGCAAGCAGTAGCTGTGCCCAGAGCCACTTCCGCTGGTGGGCTGAGGACAGAGGTGGTGGGGCTGCCCCGTGCCCAGCCAGGACCATGCAGCACCTCCATGCCTCCATGTGCAGCGACACAAATGTGATGGCGCGCGGGAGCCACCAGCTGTGGAGAGGATGAACACACCTGAGCTGGAGGAGGAGAAACGCCATGGCGTCAGGAACCGGGGCCTGGAGGCCATCAAGGTGAGGGGGCAGGGTTTGGGGGGGTGGTGGGTGCATGGACACAGTGAAGGCAAACTGGGCACTGTGGGTCCCCCGCAGGGCCAGGAGCGGGTGCGGAAGAGCTCGGTGGACCTGCGGCGGGAGATCATTGACGTGGGGAGCATCCAGCGCCTCATAGAGCTCCGCAAGCAGCGCCGACAGCGCCGGGAGGAGCGGGCGGCCACCCCCGAGCCCCCCCCGCCGCCGGAGTCCTTGGAGATCGTATGTCAAGGGGTCCCCAGGGCATGGCAGGGTGGCTGCTGGGATCAGGGCTGGAGCCCCCTCGGGCCAGCCCCTGGGTCACCCTGCCAGATGGGCACCTCCCCCGTGTTGTCCCCTCTCCTGTGCCTGCGCGGTGTCCAGCCACTGAGCCTGTGCCGTTGCCAGGAGGGTCCCGTGGAGCCAGAGACCTTCCTGCGAGCCGCTGTCCAGGGCAAGATGCACATCATCGAGAAGTTCCTGGCAGACGGTGGCTCCCCCAATACGTGTGACGAGGTAATGTTCCCTATGGCCATTGGGCACCCTACACCATTCCCCACTGTGGCTGGATGGGATGGGGCTTGGGGCATGACTGGGGTGGGCTGGGGAGGATGGATCCATCACCAACACGGTGCCTCATCCCCGCAGTTCCACCGCACAGCCCTGCACCGCTCCTCACTGGAGGGACACACAGACATCCTGCAGAAGCTGCTGGACAGCGGGGCCACTGTTGACTTCAGGGACCGGGTGAGGGGGGATCCTGTCCCTGGCTCTGTGACGGTCTGAGCATCCGGGCATGGCACAGCCAGGGAAACGGCAGGGTTGGGGTTCCTGGTCCCGAGGTGGTGGTGGGCAGGGGTCTCACAGGGGACAGCCCTGACACAGGGATTGGCTGGGTGGGGGGGACAGACACAGGGTGGGGGTATCCCTCACCATGGCTCTGTGCACCCAGCTGGACTGCACAGCTGTGCACTGGGCCTGCCGGGGTGGGCACCTGGACGCTGTGAAGCTGCTGCAGGACCGTGGGGCAGACCTCAACATGAAGGACAAGGTGCGCAGGGCTGTGCCAGGGGCATGGGCATGGGCATGGGCATGGGCATGCTCTGGGGAATGAGGTGTTGGGTTAGCAGGGCTGAGCACTGATCCCCTCTGGTGTCCATCTCCTTCCCCCCTCAAGCTGCTCAGCACCCCCCTCCACGTGGCCACCCGGACCGGGCACCCTGACATCGTGGAGCACCTCATCCACTGCGGGGTGGACATCAATTCCCCAGACAGGGTGAGTGCTGCAGCCATGCAGCCCGCACTAAGGGGGCAACAGTGATACCTCCTCCCTTGGCTGACCCCTCCAGGAGCTATCAGCACCAGTGGGGCACATCTGGACACACACATCCCCACCCTGGGGTGCTGGCAGCAGCAGCCAGGGCTGGGGCAGGCACCATCCTCCTCCTTGTCCTCATGGGGAGGTGGGTGTGCTGGGGCTGGGACCAGTGCCAGGGCCAGGCAGGGTGTCCCTGGTGCTGGACCATGATCCCCAGCCGGGATGCATCTCTCTCAGGAAGGTGACACGGCGCTGCACGATGCCACACGGCTCAGTCGCTACAAGATCATCAAAATGCTGCTCCTCCACGGGGCTGACATGATGGCCAAGAACCAGGTGAGCAGGGAACCAGCGCCGGAGCTGTTTGCTGCCCCACCATGTCACATCACCCTGGCTCCAGCGTCTCTCTGCCCGCTCTGCAGGCTGGCAAGACCCCAACGGACCTGGTGCAGCAGTGGCAGGTGGACACACGCCAGGCGCTGGAGACCAAGGAGCAGCCACAGGATGGGATGGAGGTTCCTGCATGACGGGGCCAGGCAGGGACCAGGGACCGGGCTCGGCTCCAAGGAGCAGGATCCAGCCGAGACTTGTCCGTGTCAATAAAAGCCAGCAAAGAGCAGCGTTTGTCTCCATGGCTGGGGAAGCTGGGTTACTGGGGAGCTGGTTATCCGGCAGCATGTAAGTGCCCTGTTTCCCAGCACGAGGACACCATGGGGCCAGGACACAATTGGTTCAGTGCTGGGACTCCCTGCCGCAGGAAGCTCTGCTTGCTCACAGTGATTTAAAGTCTCACTTGGGCAAGCTCAGCAAGAACTACATCCCGGGCAGCACAGGCTGGGTCTATACTGCACTGGGGGCTGACATTGCACCAGAAAGCAGCAGTCATATCCCTGCCGGGCAGCCACTCCATGGGCTGGATGGCTGCCTGATCTCCTGCCTTCCCTGCTGGCACCATCCCCAGGTGGACACAGTGGCCCCTTTTGCAGGCTGGGTCACTCCTGCCAGGTGCAGCGCTCATAGCTCCCAATGTAGAAACACTCCTGCTCTCCCATTTACAGGAGGCCCCACACCAACACCCAGGGCCCACAGCCCCTGGACTCCTGCAATGTCTGATCCCCTCAAGTCCTGCAGCCCAGCCCCATAGGTTGCAGAGGGATGGCTGCCCGGGCTGGTAAGCAGAAGGGAAAGCAGAGCTGGGGTAGCCAAGGCTCACCAAGCAGGGCGCTGAGCTCCTGTGGCCAAACCCTGGAGTGGATGAGAGCATCTTGAGCTCACCCTGTACCATCCCCCGTGTCATCTGCCCAACTGGCTTAAGGCTCCCTCACGTGCCCTGTCAAACATTAACAGCCCCTCAGCAGGGCCGGCAGCAGCACCAGCCACCATGGCGCTCAGCACCCGCCTCGCCTTGCCCCTCCGTCCTGTGCTGGCATCTCTGCACTGGGCAGCCCCGGGGCAGCGCCGAGCACTCAGCACCCCTCAGGGACCGCGGCACAGTCTGGACCTTGGCGGCATCTTCCCGCCCCTCGCCACCCCCTTCTCACCCATGCAGGAGGTGGACTATGCCCGGCTGGAGGGGAACCTGCACCGCTATGCCAGCATCCCCTTCCGAGGTAAGCGCTGCCCCTCTCCGTGCAGGCTCCCGTGGCCGCGGCTGTGCAGCAGCAGGCAGGCAGCCTGCCGGCTTCCCGAGGGTGCTCAGCCTCCAGGTGGACTTTGGTTTGGGGCCGGCAGCCCCTCGGGTACCCACCCAGGGCCCTTTGCATGGCACGTGCCCAGGCACACGCGTGTGTCCTTGCACACCATGGCGCACCAGTGCGTACTTGCATGCACGCTCCACACATAGCTGTAGGCTTGCACCTACCCTCTGCCCCACTGCTGTGCTTGCACACCCGTGCACACCCGCACTGATTCTGTGCCATGGGATGCGTATCTGTTGATTGCTCAGGATGGGTGGATGAGAAGGGCTGCTGGGAGTTGCAAGCATGTGCCCCAGTGTCTCCCCTCTTCAGATCATGTTGTGAGCTCAGTGCTGTGGGAACGAGCTAGGAGAGGGCACACTGTGGGCTGCAGAGCCATGCCTAGGTGCGCAGCAGTGAGGAGAGGAGCGAGGGTGACAGGAGCACCCAGCATTCCCAGCACCCTTGAACCCTTCATGCAGGGCTGGAGCTGGCATGCCTGTGTCTACGGCGCTGGCAGGGTCCCAAGGAAAAGGTCTGTGTGCCACAACCGAGAACAGAGCAGCAGTGTGGCTGTGGGCACCAATAAATGTCTCGCTAGCGGTGCAGTGCATGGCAGTCGCTGGGAATGGAGGCAGGCAGGCTGTGTGTTCAACAGAGTGCACACACAGCATGCTCTGCCCTCCCTATACTTGTGTCCCAGGGCTGGTGGTGCTGGGCTCCAATGGGGAGTACCCCTACCTGGCACCCCAGGAGCGGCTGGAGGTGGTAAGCTGCGTGCGCCGGGCTCTGCCCAGGGACCGCCTGCTGCTGGCCGGCTCGGGCTGTGAATGTGAGTGCTGCTGTGGGCTGTGTGGGGCTGTATGTGCCTCCCAGGGCACCCCTGACCCCTCTGCCTCCTCCCCAGCCACCCAGGCCACCATCCAGCTGACCCTCAGCATGGCAGAGGCAGGGGCTGATGTGGCGCTGGTTATTACACCCTGCTACTACCGGGGAGCCATGACCAGTGCTGCCCTGGTCCAGCACTACACAGAGGTGAGCCAGGGCCTGCCAGCAGCATGAGCTGGAGCAGCAGGATTGAGAGCACATTATGCACATCTTCAGCCCATCCCAGCTGCTGAGCATGGCCTGGCTGCCTGCAGGTTGCCGATGCATCCCCCATCCCCGTGGTGCTCTACAGTGTCCCTGCCAACACTGGCCTGGACCTACCCCTGGAGGCTGTGGACACTCTGGCTCAGCACCCCAACATCCTCGGGATCAAGGACAGCGGTGGGGATGTGAGTGGGGCAGGGCTCTCCTGGCGCTGGCTGCCACCAAACCTGGCCCCAAGCTGGGAATGGGGAGCTGAGGGTGCCAGCAGGAGCCCTGCAGTGAGCGGACAGGGTGATGCTGGCCCAGGGCACAGTGTGTCTCTCCCCAGATCACCCGCATCGGGCTGATGGTCCACAAGACAAGGCAGGAGGATTTCCAAGTGTTGGCAGGATCGGCCGGCTTCCTGCTGGCAAGCTATGCCCTGGGTAGGTGCTGCTGCCCCTGCCCAGTGGGGGCACATGGGGCTGCAATGAGGGCACTGGTGGGAACTGGCAGCTGGGCAGGGGGAGGCAGGCCTTGGGCAGCTATGGCAGGTCAGTGCTGGCTGGCATGGCATGCCGAGCTGACTGCCAATGTACCTTGGTGTCCCCAGGTGCCTCTGGAGGGATCTGTGCCCTCGCCAATGTCCTGGGGGCCCCATTGTGCCAGCTTGACCGCCTGTGCCGTGAGGGCCAGTGGCAGGAGGCCCGTGAGCTGCAGCACCGGCTCATCGAGCCCAACACGGCGGTGAGCAGTCGGGATGCTGAGGAGCACCAGGACATGGCATAGCCGGGGGGCGGAAAAGGATGGAGGTCCCTGGGGCTGGGGTGTGGAGCAGTGGTCCAGGGGGGACAGCACCCAGTTGGCATGCCAAGCCAGGCTGGATGTGACGTGGTGGGAAATGCCAGCCCTGCCATGCCAGGAACAGCATGTCCACTGGCAGCAGGCACCTACCTGACCCTTGGGAGCCTTGTCAGCTATTTATAGACAATGATGAGAAGAGCTACTCCTCCCCAGGTCTCTCACCCCACGGCAGTGTGCCCCATGCCTGCTGTAAGGAGCCTGCCCATGCCACAGGGATGCTCCCCAGCCTTGCAGACCCACGTGGGGAGGGCAGGAGTGATGGCGAGCAAGGAACAGGGTCAGCAGGAGCAGGACCCATGAGCACGTTGCCCTGTCCCACGACAGCCAGCCAGCCCTTGCACCTTCCCTCCCGCAGGTCACCCGCCGGTTTGGGATCCCAGGGCTGAAGAAGGCCATGGAGTGGTTCGGCTACTATGGGGGTCCCTGCCGCGCACCCCTGGCTCCGCTGAGCCCCTCTCAGATTGAGGAGCTGAGGGGAGCCTTCAGTGCAAACGGCTGGTTGTGAGGGGTACCCCCTGCCCCTTCCTGCACTGGGAAGACATGGGAGAAAGGGACCCCAGGAGCTGGGGACATGGGGACACTGGGACATGGCCAGGAGAAAGCCACCCATGTCACTCCTTCCTGCTGGGCAGGGAGGGTAGATGGGGGACACCCAGCACCCCCTGGCCACCCTTGCATGCCTGCCAGCCCTCAGGGTCCCACCATCCCCACCTGGGAAGGGATGAATCCTTGCACCATGAGCCAGGAATAAACCTGCTGCCTCGCATCCGTGTGTACAGTCCTGCCCATGCAAGCAACCCCCCACCCCAGACCCTGCTCCCAGCAAAGAGGACACAGTCCACGCGTTTGGCAAGGCAGTTTACTCAGCCGAGGCCTGTGCAGGCGGCAGCACAAGGCAGAGTTACAGCAAGGCACAGGACCGATGTGGGCAGAGACTGGCAGGGAAGGCATGGCCCCTGCAGCCCAGCACCAGGCTACGAGAGCTGCTGGGACCCATGCACCACAGCCAGACCACACCGGGGAGAGGGTGAGCATGCAGGGGGAGATGGAGGATGCATGTGGGGGGCAAGATGAGGAGCTGTGTGCTCCCTGCCCACCCTGCCTACCCCTTCACCATGCCCCTATCCCCACCTGCCCTACCTAGGCCCCCTGCTCGAGCCCTGGCACCCTACCCCAGCCCTGCTCATGCCCCTCATCCCAGGCTCTGTTAGACCCTCCTCCTTGCTCACCATGCCTCCAGCCCTCCCCCAGTGTGCAGCAGACATGGCCAGGCTGGGTGTTCCCCAATCCTCCTTCTTGGGGATACTGCTGCAGATGTCCCCAAGGTGCAGGGACGAATGGGGGACAGCCTGTCGCCTGGCCCCAAGAGCAGACTGGGTCCTTTTGCAGCACCATATCACCCTACCCAGGCAAGCTGGAGGACGGCCAGCCACCAGAACAGGGACAGGCCACATGGTGCCAACCCTGCCTCGAAACCAGGGTAATGAAGTGGGCCAGGAGCTGCCTCTCTGGGAGCACATGGTCCAGCCAGCAGCTCCCAGCCAAGGTACCCAGGCAGAGGGGTCAGGGCACAGCCTCTCCACCCCTGCTCCATCCTCTGCAGCAGGCCAGCAGCCCCAGTGCTCCACAGTCTTCCTGGGGGCAGGGGAGCCAAGCCTCTGCCACCCTGTTCCTGCGCTGCTCCAGCAGGTGCCAGGGCTATAGCCAGAGAGAGAAGGCACCACGGCTGCCCTGGGGCACTTGGGTGGAGGGGTCCCCCCCAGCCACGGGGGCTCAACGAGGGGGAGTCTGGTAGAGACAGAGGGCAAGGGGGCACCCAGCAGTGCCACATCCCTGCTCTGGGGATGGCAGGGCCAGCCTGGGGGTCCCTCTGCAGTGGGAGGAGATGTGGGGCGCTGTCACGCTGTCAGGTTGTGGGCAGACTTGGAGGCACCCTGGGCCCTCTGGATGACAGCCGGGCACTTCTCTCGCCGCAGCAGCTTGTTGTTCTCAAAGAAGCCCTCATTGCGGGGCACCCCATGGGAGCCATCGGGGAAGGTCAGGAGACCTGAGGAGGGGAAGAAAGGGCTGGGAGTGAAGGGGCAGACAGCACCCACTGGGGCCAGAGGGACAGAATGGGAGATGCTGGACAGGGCCATGCTGAGCTGGGCACTCACCGAAGCCATACACACGCCCGCCTTTGAACTCGCCCTCAAAAGTCATGTTGTCGCAGCGGGTGAAGACGCCGACGCCGTTGAACTTGCCCTGCACAAACTCCCCCTCGTACCTGTGTGAGAGTTGCCCCTGAGGCAGCAGCTCCCCGTGGCAAGGGGGGATGCCCATGGGGGTGTATGCAGGGGTGCCACGCTCACCTGGAGCCATCAGAGAAGGTGAGCACGCCGCAGCCGTGGAACAGCCCGTTCTCAAAGTGCCCCACGTAAGCGGTGCCATCAGCAAACGTCAGCTGCCCAACGCCGTGCCTGCGACCTAGGGCGAGGGCAGAAATGGGCAGTGCAGGATGGATGGAGGCACAACCTGCCCCAGTGTGGTGCTGGACAAGGACACAGGGGGTTCTCGGTCCCCAGCACCATTCCCTCCTGCCCCGTCTCACCTTCCTTCCACTCGCCGCGGTACTCCTCCCCGTTGGAGTAGGTGAAGGAGCCTTTGGTGAGGGTCATGGTGACAGCCTCTGGCAGCGCAGGGCAAGAGCTGGGAGGGAGAGGTGCGGAGGGTGGCTGCTGGGCAGGGGGAAGAGGCCGGCTTACCCGGAGCCCCTGCATCCCCTCGGCTCGCAGAGAGGCATGTGTGCGCCGCAGGGCAGACCACAGATAAGGAGGTGACCCCAGGACACAGCTACCCTGCCCTGCCTCTGAAACCCCAGCCGCCAGGTTCGGGTTCCTGTCTGCCCCACTGCAGGGCTCAGGGCGATGAGAACCCATGAGGGTCACAGCCCAGTGAAATGTGAGCGAGCAGCAGCAGAGGAGCGTGGCAGGAGTTGGATGCATCCAGCACAGCTCCCTGGCAGGATCTGAGGGGTCCTGCACTGCAGCAGGCTCAGGCCAGTGGCTGCTCTCAGCTCTGCTGGGACAGTCCCAGGGAGAAACAGGCATTTTAGTGCTTGTCAGATTATGCTTGGTACTGGCTCTTTAAGCGAGAGAGCAGAGAGCTTGCAGAGTTTCCAGCTCTAGTGCCAAAGATGGGCAGACCATGGAATCAGAGAAAGTTTTGGTTGGAAGGGGCCTTAAAGCTCATCCAGTTCCAATCCCCTGCCATGGGTAGGGACACCTTCCAGTAGACCAGGTTGCTCAAAGCCTCATCCAACCTGGCCTTGAACACTGCCAGGGATGGGGAATCCCCAGCTTTCTCTGGACACCCCATGCCAGTGCTGCATCACTCTCACAGTAAAGAATCTTTCCTAATACCTACTCTAAATCTACTCTCTTTCAGCTTAAACCCAGATCTGGCTCACCCCCCGGGATGGAGCAGCCACTCCTCCTATGAGGGATGGCAGAGAGAGGACTCAGAGGCTCCAGGGCCTTGCAAGCAGCCCCCGGAGCTGCTGTCACACAGCAGAGCTCTCCCCAGTGCACAGGGAATGCACCAGCATGGAGACAGCCCCGCAGGTGGGCTGGGAGCTGCCTCTCCAGCGGCTCCTGTGATGGGAACGGACTCCCCACTTCCAAAGGGAGTATCCCTGCTCACACGGGGCTGCAGGTCTCTGGAGATGCGTGGTGAGCCACGCCAACCAGCTGGACACCGCACCCGGCAGCACAGCAGGGAGCTGCAGCTTTGTGCCCGGAGCAGAAATGGCCCCCAGCCAAGGCGAGCAGCGGCTGAACAGTGCTCCCTGCTGATGGCAGAGGCCAGGAGCTCCGCGCCAGCTCCCCAGCCTGCAGCCTGCCCAGCGCCTCCGAGGACGCCTCCAGCGGGGCCAGGAGCAGGAGAGGGTGCTTCTGTGGGCTGTTAATGTCTACGGCAGGGGAGGGCTCCCCCCATCAGCACGGCCTATGCCTGGACAGGCGACTTCATCCAGGACGTGGGCAGCATCTGCCCCTGAGCAACCCAGCTGCATGTGCCCACACTGCCACCCAGGGCTGATGCACCCACACTCTGCTGTGTCCATGCACCCAGGGCTGATGCACCCACACTCTGCTGTGTCCATGCACCCAGGGCTGATGCACCCACACCCCGCTGCATCCATTCGCCCAGAGCTGATGCACCCACACCCCGCTGCATCCGTTCACCCAGGGCTGATGCACCCACACTCTGCTGTGTCCATGCATCCAGGGCTGATGCACCCACACCCCGCTGTGTCCATGCACCCAGGACTGATGGTCGCACCCCCGGCTCTGTCCATGCACCCACGGGCGGCGCACGCCCGCCCCACGGGCACGGCCGTGCCCTGGTGAGTGCCGAGGGCGGTGCGGACGGGCCGGTCGCGCAGGGACAGGCGCTCACCTGGCTAAGCGCTCGCCGCCCGCACCGCTGCCCACCAGGGTCCCGCCGAGGGGCGGTGGCACGGCCACCTCCCTTGCCAGCTCCCCGCCCCGCAGGACGGTGCCACGCCACCAGCGTCCATCCCCGCCTGCCGTTGGCTGTCTCCCGGCAACCGCTAGCAACACGGCTGCTCATTGGTCATCTTCGCAGAACGCCCTCGCCGGCCGCCATCTTTGCGTGGGGCAAAGCGGTCTCCTCTCTGGGCGTGTCAGCAAAGTGGCGGCGCCCTGCCCTGCCGCCATCTTTGTGAAGGGCAGCGGAGGGCGTTTCCGCTCCGGTGCGGCCATCTTTGTGTGGGGCACGGGCGCAGCCCCCTGCGGTGAGGCCGGCAGACCCCAAGAGCCGAGCGTGCGGGGCCCCCGGCCCACCCCATCCGGCTCCTCGGCCGCAGCCGGCGCCGCGGCGGGCGCGGCTCGCACGGCGACGCCCGGTGTGGGCGTGGCGGGGGGCGGAGCAGGCCCTGGGGCGCGGTGACGCGAGCGGAAGCGGCGGGCGCGGGTGTCGCGGCGAGGCCGGGCCGGGCGGGCGCGATGGACGAGACGAGCCCGCTGGTGTCTCCGGAGCGGGCTCAGGCCCCCGACTA
>WYDI02025068.1:0-29847 GCA_009867235.2 Psittacus erithacus | reverse complement strand
GCCCCGCTCAGCCCCCGTCCAGTCCCCCCTCGCAGTGATGCCCTCACGGGTATGCACCTCAGTGTGGGGGGTTGCAGACGGACGGCGCTGTAGAAAGTACTTTGGGAAGGGATCGAAGCGGTAAAATAAAGGAAGTGAAATTTGTCGCGCTGTGACCGCGCTTAAAAGAAATCTCTCTCCCCTTCCCGAGTCCTCTATCCTGTGGGAATTACGGCAGGAAAATTCCCACGGGTACCACGATGAGTAGCATCGCTAGGGAGTCGTTAGTACTTAAGGGGTTTAAGGACTAAGAAGCATGTTTATGTGTTTGTTTTGGTGTGAATAGCTGAGAAAAAGCAGAGTTGTTGGGTGGTTGTGCAATGTGTTGTGTCAAAAGCAGGAAGGCACTTTACTACCACATGAATTCAAAATCCTTCTGTATATAACCAGTTGGGATGTCGCTGCTTAGTTGTGAGCATCCAAACCAGCTTCTGCTAACTGAGGCTTGAAAGAAGCTTTCCTCTGTCATGCTGTGTGGTAGGGAAGCTCTGTGATGAATGAATTCCATTCCAGAGGATGCACCCAAAAGCCTGATGATTCAGCATGCTGCATTCACTGACCAAGCGTGGAAAGATGCAGCACTAAGGGCAGATATTAACACTACCTGAAGCTGCAAGCTTGCTGTGCATAGTGGCACATGTGAGATTGAGGGAGGGGGAAATGACATCAGTTTTTCATTTTAAACAGCTACTTCTGCTAATTCAAACAACCCTCTGGTCCTTTCTATGGTGAGTGAGTTATAGTCCTTTTCATACTTGGTTCCCAAAGGGGTATTTGCTTTTCATCTGCAGCCTCAAACAGTGTAGCAAATGAATTGAGGCTAATAATTAAAGCTCATAACTTAACATAGCGAGAAATCTAAAGTGATAAAGAAGGTGAAAACTTTATACAAGAAATAGTGTAGTAATTTTGCAGTGTTAGATAAGGACTGAGGCACGGATGACATTTTAGAAATGAAATAGCGTAACAGTATTTCAAACAAATCATACAGCTTAAAGGTTATTTTGTAAGATGCACTTGCTCTTCTAAAAGATAGTCTTTTGAAGTCAAATGAACTGTATAAAAACTACAGGAACACTATCACTGGGTAAATCTTTTAGTCAGGGTTCTGATTGCTTCAGTGAAGAGCTGAGTATTCAGAGGTAGTATCTCCAAGACACGTTGAGATATTTGGTATTCAACAGCTATATGAGCAACTGTACTCACTGTCATGTCAGGATGCCCAGGTCATGGTATGAATGCTCTCCAAATCTGTACACACACTCTGTCTCTATTCCCTGAGACAGAGGGACTCATGCTTCAATCCTTGTTTATGCCTTGACTCACACAACTGTATGTGTGGGGCAGGCCTTCACCCTACAAATGAGAAGACACAAAGAACACAAAATGTCTTTGTCTCACACAGGGGTTGTCTGCAACCACTACTGAGATTCAATGGCTGCTTGTTAGTAAAGCCCCAGTGAAAATCATCCCCAAAGTGGAGGACTGAAGGGTTAGGACTCCTTAAATCACCTACTGCTGTATCCTGTGGGTGCAGTGTTTGAGTTGTGGGAAGCTCTCTATCTATCTAAAACACTCCAAATTTATGGTGCTGCTGCAATAATGAAGTTTCATAGTGTTCCTAGCAGAGAAAGCTGACTGAGATGCTATATAATCGATTTAAATACAACCAAGGGCTTCAGAAATGACTAGTAGTTAATAAATTTGACTTTTCCTGGGGGCAAGTGTGGTTTCCTTCAGTCTGCCTAAAATTCAGCCTGCAGAATTCACAAGCTACTTCAGCTCCATAAGGAGAAAAGCTTAGTAAAGAGGAGGGAGTCCTCAAGGACTGAGGACATGTAGTCTGTCTAAGGTGCTTGGAAGTAACTCAGGCTTTGACAGCGCTGGTTGTTGTCTGGGGTTGGAATAGTTATTTCAGCTCTATGATTTCAATTGTAGTGGTCTGATTTAGTTTTAGTCTGATATTCTAAATCTAGGGCCCTTGTTTGACATTAAAAACCCAACAACCCTCAAATAAGGTTTTCTTCAGCTTTTACCAGTCCAAGTGCTCTCAACTATTTATCATTGGCTGTTATGGATAGTTGGCATTTTTCTGTGTTATTTTTGACCATTCCTCCAAATGTCAGTGAAATATTTAGAGGAGTTAAAGCAAACAAAACAAGGCACTCCCCCTTCACCCAGCCTCCCACATGCACTCCGAAATGGATAGATATAAATATATAAAAGAATAAATAAACATAAAATATAATAAATATTAAAAAGAATTAATCATTGGTTAATCTTGGGAAAAAAATTGGTGGGGTGCCTTCAAAAATTACTAAACCTTTTGCTAAAACACGTAACTCAAATTTGCTTTAAACCAGCTTTTATACTGGACCTTCTTCTCCAGCGCCTTGCAATGCTGAAGCCTTAATAGTCAAAACCAGCTTAATTCCAGAAGAGGGAGAAACATTAGACTAACACAATTAGGTGAGTGGAATGCATTTTCCCCTCAGGCGCCTCTGGAGAGGGATACAATATCATGTTCAGATCTGTAAGCTGTTGTCCCAGCAAAGTTGGGCTGGACTGGTGTGTGCATGAGATACGGGTGGGAGAACCAGAGCTGATGCAGAAAGCCCCAGTGGGGATCGTGCTGATGGCAATGCTCTGAGTCACTGGGAGTCCATAAACAACCCATTGCATGATGGGCTACATGGTGTTGTTGGGTGAGGCGTACGTGAGATACTGAGCCTTTCAGCACCTTTTATTAATTATTTATATCTACCTACTTGTGTATGTGTATAAGAGTCATTGTTTTGGCTTAGCTCCTTTGAGGATAGCTACAGATGCCAGTGTGAAATCCTTGCAGCGTCAGTGCGGCTTGATTTCTCACTGATGAAAAGGTGAGGTGATGTAGGAAAATCCATGAATGGCTTTTGTGTGCTTTTTGTCATAGAGTAGCTGCAGATGCTCCCTGCTGACATTCTCAATGATGCTGGTCTTTAGGAGCAGTGAACTTAGAAACTGAGCCCTGACAGAGCTGCTCTAAGGGCATCAAGAGAAGCCATGGGCTTTAGCCTGTCTGCAGGAAAGGTGGGTGGGGAAAGAGCCTCAAACAAGATGCTATTTTCAGGGGGTGTGCAGACACTTCCTGAACTGTAAGGAAGAAGCAATGACTCCCCTGCTGCATTTGGGAAGGTTGGGTGAGTGGAAAGGGGGCTGGCAGCAGGGCTCAGGAAAGAGCAGGAGAATGCAAAACCTGAACTGCAGGGAAAGGATCCTGAAAACAAGAATGCTCTAGGAAAGCTGAAAGGGCAAGCGTTTATCATAGTATTGTCTGATTGGACCTCAGAACAGTTTCAGGTTGCTTTTGTCGCCAGTGAGCTGCTGTGTAGCCTTGGCATACAGTTGTAGGACAGGCAGGATTAAGGTTCAGGCCTGTTCTGGGAGCACTGCCCAGTGTCAGTAGCCGGCACCAAGGCTACTGTGCTATTTTTATTGTGTCCACGTCAAAAAGTGTTTTAGAAAGGCTAAAGGAAAGCAACCCCCTGTCTAACAGAGTCCCTGTGGCAACAACTTCAGGAGGGCAATCATACTCGAATCTGATTGGCAACTGTTGCCCTAAACAGGGCAAAATTCTCCACAGTGGTCTAGCAAAGATGCCTGATGATGGTGAAGAGGAGGAGGAGGAAGAGGGGAAGAAGGGGTGGTAGAGAAGATGAAGTTTGTGGGGAGAGCCTTGATGATCTTGGCTGAACACCTCCTCAAAGGCCCAGAAACTCCTGCTTCTTGTGCTGAAGTTTCTCATTCATGCAGCTTCATTCCATTGAACCTTGAAAGAGCCCAGATTTCAAATTTGCCCTATTTAAAGTTTATGAATGGTTCTAATGCTTTACAGGAGCTGAATCTTTAACCTTGTATCCTTTGAGAATGGCTCACCATATTACTTTTCCACCTTCGACACCCAGTCCATTCACATTTCTTCAGCAAGGCAATTTCAGACACTGAGTACATTTGTGACGTTTACACGTTTTCCTCAAGGGATAAATTTAGTAGGGTCCTGACACTGGATAATGTACCGTACACATAAATGACAGGCTTTCAGGCTGATCTAATCACCAATGCTAAACCACATAAAAATAACAATTCCCAGGAAATATAAATCCTGCATAGATTTGACAGGTGAGAAGGGAAGAAGAATGGAACATGCAGGTCTGGCAGCTATAAGCTTCAGTCACCTAAGTTGTTTGTTCAAGTCAGCAGGGAAAAATCTGTCTTTCATTTCACCACATGGTTTGGTTGTGCAACATCTAATGTGAAATGGCCAAATATCTTCTCAGGCTACTCCTTCCAGAGGAATTTTAATAAAACAGGCTTTGATCTGGTAACCATTTTATGTCTCAATTAATACCGGGATGAATATATAGTAGTAACAATCTCTTCAGACAGTTTGAATCACACTGCAAGCGAAGCATCTCAAGTTTTATCAAAGTAAAACAACATGTTTTATTTGGCTTTACAATATTCAGACTCAGTAGAAATGCTGTGAGTAAACACATTCTTGAAGCTTCGCGGCAATATGGCACTTGAAAATAACCTTGGATCTCATGACTCATCTCTGCTGGGAATACGGCATCCCTCGACAAGCCTGAGATTCTGAATCCAAGACCTAGACTAAGAGGCAAAACTGAAGCAAGAGATGAATACTTTTCTTGATTTCCATCAGTCTCGAGCTCCTGATGGCAGTTCAGATGACACTGGCTTGCAGGAGTACCTGCAAAAGCAAGTATTTTTTTGGCACTGTTTAGGTCTTACAGATTTAATGGCCAAATAAATACATTTGCAAACACCTGCAAATATTGTCTGCTTTGCTTTGCAAAATTGGAAGTAGCTCACTGGCAGATGGCATGAGCACATTGTTAGTATTAATAGACCTATACACACAAAAGGAGAACAGGTGACTTCTGTTTGTAATTAAGCTAATCACAGAGACAGCAGAGACCTCCTGTCATATCAGGATTACTGCCTGAACTGCAACTACTAGACTGCACCAACAAACCAAATACTTACCATGGCATTTGATGCTCCATTCAGCATCATGTGCTTTGGGATTTCCCTGGGGTAGTTAGTGGCCAGGGTAGGACATCCTACTCGTGCAGCTCTGTTCCACTTCAACAGGTTAGTCTGCAGGTCTGCTGTAAAGCTAAATAATTTAGTTATTGCCAAATAAATAGATATTTGAAAACCCTGACACAAAGTTAGCCTGATGCACGCAGATTAAACCTTAAAGCTGTTCATTTATTTTTGTTTCTATTAACTTTTACATCTCTTTTCTTGCAGCTCAAGTTTGCAGCTCTTATTTATTGCAGTAACTTTTTATAGTCAGTCTTATTTATCATCTTTCAACTTCATTAACCCTTTAACTCCCTCATGAGCTTTGGTCTCAACAAGACAAGGGGGAATGGCTTTAAACTGAAAAAGGGGAGATTTAGATTAGACATTAGGAAAAAATTCTTCCCTGTGAGGGTGGTGAGGCCCTGGCACAGGTTGCCCAGAGAAGCTGTGGCTGCCCCATCCCTGGAAATGTTCAAGGCCAGGTTGGACAGGGATTTGAGCAGCCTGGTCTAGTGGAAGGTGTCCCTGCTCATTGCAAGGGGGTTGGAACTGGATGAGCTTTAAGGTCCCTTCCAACCAAAACCATTCTGTGATTCTATGAATTATTTGCAAAGAAAAAAAAAAGGGGGGGGTGGGAAACAAACCCTCAGGAAATTCAGAGGTACACGAGACCAAACATCAGCAATTGGTTGTGAATGTCTTTATGCCTCATTAGCAAGCCAAAGAAAATTTGCTAGGAATATACATTTCTGTAGCAGAAGTGAGGGCTGCAGTGTGCAGCTGAAAACAGCCCAGGGAACGTCAAAGTGCAGTTGCTGAAGTTTTGAAGAGCAGCTCCAGGTTGGCTGTCTCTTCGAAGGCTTTTGCAGCAGAGATTAAATAATTCCAGATGATGACAAAAAACTCTTGTTAGGAAAACAAAAGATCTGGGCTTTCAGCCACTTCAGGGTTCTTGGTTTTGTGCCTGGAAACAGCCCTGCACCCATTCACTGCTGCTGCTTTGGCTGCTTCTCTGGCGTTGCCCCCTCCTTTCTCGCAAAATCCCTTTTTGTCTGCACTGTGCTGTGGGTGTATTTTCCCCTTAACTGCATCCTGATTTCACTGCAAAATGAGCAGCAACCTGGTGGGTTTTCCTCTTTCTCTGCCTTTGTCTCAAGGGACTGGTTAGTGTCCTCTTTTTGTAGGATTACATTTGGGGAGAACCTTGCAAGGTCAAGCAGTTCTGACCCCGCCTCCCAAGGGGAGAGAAAGAAGAACTCGTCCCTGGGTGGGCTCGAACCACCAACCTTTCGGTTAACAGCCGAACGCGCTAACCGATTGCGCCACAGAGACTGCCCGTTAGCGCTGCTCTGTGCCTTTGTGACGCGAGATCCTGCTTATGACGGGCCCTGATGCTGTAACACTGACTGTACATGACGCTTCTTCCCCCGGCAGGGTTCTGGGCGCTGTGTGCCAAGGAACACGTGTGTTCCAGCCTGGCCATGGGCTCAGGAGGAAGGGCAGGGGACCGGGAAAGGGGCACGGCACAGATTTTCAGGTTAGCCTGATCCCAGCCATGCAGCCGGGCCAAAAGATGCTGTGCCTCACCACACAGAGTGAGAAGCAGTCTCTGCATTCAGGGGTTGAACCTGCTGCTTTATCAAACCGCTAGCTTTTGATCCAGGAGACTGTGGAACAAAACGGGACTAAAACTCAGTCTAAATTTTCCCTTGAGCATGAAGTGTCAGCAGAGAGATTAATTCTGTACTTTAAACACTGATGCCTTGCTCAGTATGGGCACATTTAGAGGAGCTCTTGCAACCATCCGTACTCAGGAAAGAAATGTGTTTTTAAGATTTGCCTTTGCATGGTAGCAGCTGGCAAAAGCAAGGTGACATCAATAGAGATGGGTATGACTGAAGTGCCTCCTCAGCAACAACTAATCTGCTAGCCCCTTGCTTGCAGCTGTATACTCACCTCTCTTAGTTTCAGATGCTAAAATATGATCTGGTCAACTGAGCTTTAGCAATTTCTTCTGGTCATAACACTAAAAAGCGTGATGGCTCTTACATGCCTAATGCTGTGTTTGCCAGTCTGACAGTGATAAAGTAGTTCTGGCAGACAGTGTGGGTGTCCCCTCCTAGTTGTAAGAAGTGTTGGTGATAGAAAAGAAGTTAGTTATTTTCTTTCTATGTGTGGGGTTTATTAGAAGCATATCCCAGGCACTGAGCATTTTCTCTCTTGGTTTTCTTCGCTAGCAGCTACAGATGGGACCATACCCAGTTTCGCTATTTCATGTTTTAGTATTGGGATATAGTTACTACCAGCTAAAACAGCAGATCCTTTAAAAAGTTAAAGCATCATCTCTGGTATCTTCCCAGTCCTGTATTTCTAAACAGAGCATGGTTCCAAGCCCCAGCCTGGGAAGTGCATCAGTACAGTGCCGGCTGCACTGAGCCCAACATGCATGACAACTGTATGATAATACTCATATCCTGATTTCTGGTCTTTTGTATCTCCTGTGATATTCCTCCTCATTTCACCCATATCAACGCAAAAGGAGTGAGAACTCAACCAAGGATTTCAGAGCTGACCTGTTGTGTCAGTGTCACTGAAGTGGATAGAGAGGAAGCCTGCCCATGATACGCACCTCTGGAAGGTGGTAGGAAAGAAAATGAGCTCATCTCTATTTTCCCAGCTCCACATTTAAATATAACTGCTTTCTTTACTCTTGCACACTGTTTTATTTGTAAACTCACCAAAATGTTGTCTCTTTCCCAGAATCATTGGACTTTCTTTAAAGGATGAAATGGTTTTATTGCCCTTTGAAGAGCACTGCAGAATTTTTGCATTCACATAAAATAGAGCATGTGATTACAGATTTTGGCCACAGAAAGGACATGGGTATTTGTCCTTTAAACATGGATTTTAAAGTAAAGATGCTTTATCTTGCCTGCAGAAATACAGAAGCAATGAAAAGTGAATGCTGGAGTTTATTAAGCAAAATTTCTGGTTAAAATGAAGGCAGCTTTTTTCTTCCATCTGACACTCTGGGAGGTGGGAAAAGAGCACAGGCAATATTAAGTTTATATTCTAATTTTATAGTATAAGTTCCACACAGATGCATATATTTTAAAGAGCAGTCAGTATTTCCGGGGAGATATGTCCTGGTACTGTGCAAAGGGATGAATGTTCTTCCAGTGATACTTTTTAAAGTTATGATTTGGCCCAAATTACTAATTCTCAAGGAAATACCTGAACTCTTCAAATCAAAATGAAACAATCACTTCAACTTAAATACAGGAAATGTTGGGCATAATAGCCATTACTTGCACAGATCTTGTTAACAAGAACATAATTTCCTAATCACTCCCTTGAAAGCAAACCCAGCTGATAGAAGCATAGTTGAGCTTCTGCCAAACACCTCAAGAAATCTGATTTCACACCCAAGCTCCTGCAGGAGTGCCAGGATAACCTCAACTATTCAGTGAGGAAAAAAAACAACCCTTTAAGCATTATGCTTACAGTTTCTTATACTTGTATTCTCAAATACAAAACCTATCAGTGAGGGTAGTACAAAAACCTGAGTGTAGACATCTAGATGGGTTTGTGTTTCACACCAAGGCAATACATAACTCTGCAGGCAATATTGCCTTAATGGCAGCATCCTAGTCCATCTTCTCATCCTTTTTAATTAGGTCTTTAGAAAAAATAAAGTTGAGGTGATTTTGGGTTTGTGGAGTTTTTGTTTGTTTGTTTGTTGAAGATGTAGAGTAGTTAGAGGACAAAAGAACAGATTCTAGTTTTTATTGGTGATGATATTTCTACAGTGAGGACATTCAAGTAGCCAGGGATGAGGCTAGAAAAACCCTGACAGAATTAAATCTGGCCAGGGATGTCAAGGGCAACAAGAATAGCTTCTATAGGTATGTCAGCAGTAAAAGGAAGACTAGGTAAAATGCTGTCTCTCTCTGGAAGGAAATGGGAGACCTGGTTACCCAGAACATGGAAAAGGCTACAATACTCAATGATGTTTTTACCTCAGTGTCCGCTGGCAAGTGCTCCAGCAGCACCACCCACATAGCAGAAGGCAAAAGCATGGATCGGGAGAATGAAGAATCACCCTCTGTAGGAGGTCAGCTTCAAGATCATCAAAGGAACCTGAAGGTGCACAAGTCCATGGGACCTGATGAGGTGCATCTGTGGGTCCTGAGGGAGCTGGTGGATGAAGTGGCTAAGCCACTATCCATCATGTTTGAGAAGTCATGGCAGTCCAGTGAAATTCCCACTGACTGGAAAAGGGGAAACATAACCGCCATCTTTAAAAAGGGAAAAACAGAAGACCTGGGAAACGACAACAGGCCAGTCAGTCTCACCTTGGTGCTTGGCAAGACCATGGAGGTGCTCCTCCTGGAAACTGTGGCACATGGAAAATAAGGAGGTGATTGGTAGTAGCCAGCATGGCTTCACTAAGGACAAATCATGCCTGACAAGTTTGGTGGCCTTCTATGATGGGGTTACAGCCTTGGTGGATAAGGAAAGAGCAACTGACATCATCTACCTGTGGACCTGTTGGAAGGAGTCCAGAGAAGGTCCATGAAGGAATTCAGAGGGCTGGAGCGTCTCTCCTGTAAAGACAGGCTGAGAGATTGGGGGTGGTTCAGCCTGGAGAAGAAAAGCTGAGTGGAGACCTTGGAGCAGCTTCCAGTGCCTAAAGGTGGCCTTACAAAAAAGTATGGGCACTTTTTACAAGGGCATGTAGTGACAGGACAAGGGATAATGGGTTTAAACTGAAAAAAGGTAGAGTTAGATTAGATATTAGGAAGAAATCCTTTATTGTGAGTGTGGTGAGACACTGGAACAAGCTGCCCAGAGAAGTTGTGGCTGCCCCACCCCTGCCAATGTTCAAGGTAATAATTTTGGACAGGGCTTTGAGCAACCTGGTCTGGTGGAAGGTGTCCCTGCTCATGGCAGGGGGGATAGAACTGGATGATCTTTAAGGTCCCTTCCAGCCCAAACCATTCTATGATTTTGTGTGTTATTTAATGCAGCATGCAAAGGGCTTTGATCTTGCATCATTTTGATGATATAAGTGATGGAAACAGAAGCCTTCACTGATGGTGGAGCCTCATTAAGAAGTGATGCAAGTAGCAATTGCTGCAAGTACTCAGATATGTTTGCTTTCAATAATGCATCTTTAATCCAAATTATCACTAAAAGCTCTTAGACTTCCCTCAGGTTGTTACAGCAGTGTTGTTCAAAAGCAAATAACCAAGCAAGCTCACCCACTAGATGTTCTTAGACAATGTTGCAGGAACTGCGAATGTTAGAGACATCTTTAACATTACTTATCCATGTTTTTCCCATTGGCTTGTGAAACTATCAGCTAGTTATCTGTCTTCTTTAAACACAGCACATGACAAGTTGACAAAATTATTACCTTGATGCAGAGAAGCTTTTTATAGGCTCTCTATGTTTCTAAATGGGATGAAGGGTGGAACTAGTCATTTAGCCACACCCATGTGAGGTTTATAAAAGGAAGTTTTCTAGGGGAAAGCTCCTTTCTATCAGTCTATGAGAACTGGCAGTTTTATTTGACAGGATTTTATCTTAAAGGATAAAATATCTTAAAGGTCTCACTATGTCAAGGCCTCATAAAAGTTCCCATAGTGAGAATGCTTCTGCAAATGAGCCTTTGAAACAGCAAGGTAAGGTAAGTGATGGAGTCTGCTTTACTACTTTAGTTCTTTTTTATACATAATATTTCTGCGGCAGAGAGCTGAGTGTGATTTCAAAGGTCTGTATTTTCTCTGCCATGCGGAATTGTTTGTTTTCTATAGTTTTGTATTCCTGTAACACTAACTCAAGTGGAGAAAAAAACAACCTTAACAAAAACCATCCCGAAACCCATTAGAGTTTGGAGAGGTTGTTATTTGTTGTAAATGTGGTCCAGCTTTCAAGACTAATGACTTTGAGGGCTAATTTGCACCATCTACCCACAACACTAAGGTTAAAGTGGCTGTTGTAATTGTGCTGCTGTTCATAAGTCACACCAATACTAATTGCTCAAGCATAAAAATTAAAGATATGCTATGCTTTGTTGCACAATTGCTGTGATTTAGTCATGACTTCTTGATACACCCAGGAATCCTGCTATAATTTTTTGGTTTGTACTGTATCACTGTTCCCTTATGTATGCATGCATATGGCCATTTATAAGTTGCTCTGTGCAGCAGAGGTCTTGTGGGTTAGTATGGATGTCCCTTGATGAGATTCTGTTATAAAAGTTTGTTTGCTACTGAATGCTGGTGTTCATATTGGAACAACTATTCTATAGACAGGCCTGTATCAGTTACAAGATGACTGAGTGAAACCTTTCATTAATTATGAACTCAAGCCAAAGGTTTTGTATCAAAAGGTGATTGCAGCAATGTAGGGTGTGTAGCATGGATGTGTCAAGAATGCTGTTCAGCATAAAAAATACCTACCTCATTGCACTGGTTACATAGCTCTGGACTTATTGCTAGTGTGATGATAAAGCAGAATTATAAGGAATTGGAGAGAGAGGAATGAACCTTGACGACACTTCATGGGAGCTCCTTTCAGGCCTTTGGGAAAGGGAAGAAAGTCTTCTTTGAAAACTTAATAAGCAACCAGAAAAAAAGTGTCTTAAAAGTTAATTTTTTCCTCCAATTACTTTAGTTGTACATAACTAAATCAGAGTAATGTATTTTCTCTTGTGAGCCTTCAATATAGAAGGCTAGTATTTTTGTTATTCATTCACTAGTATTTTAGCTACTCATTGCACCCAAAACATGGAAAGCATTTGAGGGTCACTAGTCTACTAGTTGTTCTCCAGATTATACTTGTATAACTATCACTTGCTGCAAAAATAACCAGAGTAATGGTTTCCACAAACACCACCAAGCTGGTGGTGCTGATGCGTTCTTTTTCAAGCTGTAAGCAAAACTGTAAATGAATGTAGCTGGCAAAAAGCTGAGTGATGGCCTTGTGGGCAAAAGTGTATGATGTAAGATGGAGAGACTGTCAGAGCATTTTGACTTAATCTGATTGGTAGACACGAAAAAATAAACACATTTTGCGTTTTACTAGACACATTTTCCACCTTGATAATGCTGTGGTTTTTCTTTGGAGTTTTTGCTGTCTATATCAAGCTTGTGGGATGCTTAACTTCAGCAGCATGGTCATTTCTGGGTTTTGCTGTGTGCTTTTACTGATACATCAGAAATTGTGGCTGTGCTGGATTGTGGTGAGAGGAGTCTTGTTTGACAGCATAGCTGTTTCCTGCCAGGGAGTGCCTTTGGCTTTATCCGCTGCCATTCTTCCGGGAGGTTGACATGCTGCAGCTAGATCCTTCATAGGTATTTTTAACTGTATTGTGTTTAAGTGCCTGATGTGGACCAAACTTTAAAATATATTTGTGTTCTGTTTTGTTGTATTAGCATAGTAAATGGGAGAGATGAAGGAAGAGGAAAATACTGTCAATACTGGCGGAGGATCTTAGATGTTTCTGCTCTTGGATACTTTTGGATGGATTTTCTGAATCAGGGAGAAATCTTGAGCTTTTTCGAGTGGCTAATGTGGAGTTTGACATTGCCACATAGCTTAACATGTGTTTGTAAATTTGGTCACTCCTCTCAGCAGGGATTAAAGTGACTTCTGTTTGACTTGAAAAGCAGTATTTATGGAATAAAATACTTACCCAGTTTAGTTCTGACACTAACCTGCTAGTCAACACAAATGAGTCAAGGGACATTAACTGTCCTATGGCAAATTACTTATTATATTTGACAATTTCAGACATATATTTAAAAGGCTACTTTCGAGTAGCCAAATAACAAGCCTTGGGGTGCCATCTTCCTCTCTTGTTTTAATTTTTGGAGCCACATATGTACTAAATGCAGAAAGTCCACAAGTTAACTTCTTGGTGATGAGCTAAGTAATTAAGAGGCAGATGGCCAATGACAATCTCTAAGTAACTGATTTCTTTGAGGTGATTTCTGAAGACTGACACTGACAGCTGGATTACTCCAGTGTGGTATTCTGTTAGTCCTGTTGCATACCAATACTTCTGCTACCAGGAGATTCAAGCACAAAACTTCAGCTTATTTGGGTGGATGCTAAAATTAAGTCTTGCTCTAGATCCTCCCTCCTTAATTCATGCATGGCAACACCAGTGTCTGCAGAGCTGAGCTAGGGGAGGGATGTAGAGCAGCTTTCAGGTTGAGCTGGGGTGGCTGTGGATAAGAGGCTGGTGTGAGTGGCCTGAGATGGTCCAAGGGGAGGAGGTATGTTCCCAGGGAATGGGAAGGGAAAAGTGGAGGGAGAGAGGGCCTGTCACAACAGCAGCTTCTGAGTCCTGGCTCAGCATTTAAATCTCGCTGGCCTTGTGCAGTCTTCAGTGTCTCTGCTTCTTTCCCATCATCTCTTCCACTACCACTGAGAAAGTGAGTTTTCCAACTCCTGGGTGAGGACGGAAGTTCATTTTTTTCTACTTTCCTGGGCCAGCCAAAGTCAGTTTTACCTGTGTCACTGAGAAGACCCAAGCTGACACTGCTTAGCTGGGTTCCTTATTGCTTTATGAATCGGTACACCACTACAGATTCTCCTGTTCAGCTGTTGTTTATTTAGCTTGTGGAATCCTGAAATTGGAAGGTTTTTACAGAATGACAAAATCACGGCAGTTTCTTTAACATGACTAGATTTCTGTAAATACTTTTTTTTCCTCAGGGCAGTGCTGTCAGAGGAGTCATTTGGCTTTTGTTGTCCTAGTTCAGGTCAAGTCAAACGAAGTTACTGAGTTTAAACAATAAGTCTTGGAGGCTTGATTAATTTTTTCTCAGTTTTTGTCCACCTGACGATCATGCATATAGGCAACATTTTCCATCACAAGCAAGAAGCCTAAAATTCAGCTGTTTTGTGCAAGCTGGAAAGGGAGCTGCAAAGGATTCAGTAGACAATGAAAACTGAGATACAAATAGCAAACTGAGAAACATAACTGCCAGTCAGATGTTGTTTGGCCTGAGACAGCATTTTTGAGGTGTGTTTGTAAGATGCTTGAAGGTCACAACAGGTAAAGGATGTGATTAGTATCCTGTGTAAGACTTCAGGATAATGCGCCATCTCTGTTGCAGCAATAATCCGTCATTGGGATGCAGGCAGTACAGGCAACATGTGATCATGTTAGAAAACCAGATAGAGAAATCCTATGATGGGCTTGTCAAATGACAGGGATCTTATTATGTGGCTGTGGAGCAGATCAACAAGAGACATTTGTCTGACCAATGGTAGTGATATCTCTTGTCTTCCTTTGAAAGGAACGTGTAGCTACTGATACAGTTCTGTCCATTAAAACAATGCGGCACAGAGGAGCTGATGCTGCTTTGTTACAGCATTCTCTGTGTGCTACTACAAGAAATGCAAACTGCTGCCTTCCATCCTTGACTGAGAAGATCTCGTTCCATATTTTGTTTAATTCAGTGATACACAGCAGGACATAAATAAAATGTGTATGCTGTGTAGTAGCCCCAAAGCATCCACTTAAATCCACAAAGTCTGCTGGTACAGGGTATAGTGTCTCTGAGTTATTTGCTGCATATATCTTGCTGTGCAGTATGACATTTATGTATTCTCATGATGACCAGTTTACATTTGATAACTCATTTCTAAAACTTGGAATTGCAGGAAAAGGCTTGCTCGGAACGACATCTGGGGTAAAACTGAATGGTATTTCTGCCCTTATAGCACTAAGAGTACAGGCTGGCCCTCGAAGGTGGAGCTGAGCCTGCTCGGAAGTGTTTGGTGGGGGCGAGTATCAGTCTATGCGCTTGCAGAGTGCTGCAGAGGAGCCTGGAGCTGGCCTGAGCTTTATGGGGGAACCACCCACTCTTTTATGTGAGAGTAAGAGCAAGGTGTTAGAGGCTTCCAGCCCACAAAGCCGATTTTATTAGAACATAAAAACACATGAAAGAAGAAAAAGCGCTTACCAGCAGGAGAGAAATCTCATAGGCGAGATTAGAGCTCTGTAATAATATATACCTTCCATGCCTGGTATATCCTCTGCAGTAGAGTCCTCCCCTCCTATCTTGTCTAATTCTCTAATTTTTTGGCTTCTGAAGTTGAAGACATGCCTTGCTGTCCCCAGGAGAGTTTATTTTCACTTCTTGCTGGGCTTGCCTTTTGGTTCTAGTCTCTGGCACAAGTACTTTGCACATGCATCTCCTGTTGTCTGCATGTGTGTCATGCTGACCCCAGAAGGGTTTCACTCCCAGCTCTTGCCCATAGTGTGCACTCACAGCTAAGCCCCACAACAGTCAAATAGCTCTGTGTGCATGTGTAAACATAAAAACTGAGTTAGATTCTCTTACTGTGCTACTGGATGCCTTTCCATTGCTATCAAGCAGAGACAGGCTCACCTCTTCAGGATGTGGACTGCCAAAATATGTGGCTTTATTCCAAATTAACAAATTGACTATAAAAGCAGCAGCAGCTTGTGTTCCTGGATTTATTGAGTTCTTCATGTCAGGAAACTGTTATGCTGGTTTGCATGTCGAGTTTTTCTGTGTAGAATACTAGGGGAAAGAACAGGGCACTTCAAATAAGAAAAGGTCATAAACATTTCTTAAAGAAAGCTGGAGTACTTCGGGGATTAAAAATTATGCACTTCCCAGTGTAATATTGTGTCACTTGGTTAAAGCTGAGACAGCTTCAGCTGTATTATTCTTTGCACATCTTTCTTGTCAAAATATATTATCTTAATCATTTTCTCATATTCTGGAAATAAAACTTCAACATCAATTTGTCATCACAAGTGAGCAGGAAAGCTGAACCCTGGCAGACTTCTCTGGCATACAGCAATTTCTCAAAGCCAATGCGTTACATTGGGGGAGAAAAGAATAATGCTGAAGTAAAACGATATTATTGTGCTCTCAAACAGGCAAAAGGCATTTAGTTTGATAAGGTGCCAAAGAGCGTCATTTGAGAGCACTGCAAAGACTTCCAACTGTCTTGCGTACGCTAGCTAAACATTTGGGTGAGTTAGAATTTGTCCCTGTGAGTACTTCATCAGAAGTGACCTTGCCTGATCTGGTTAATTCGAGCTCAAGTGCAGCCTGTTGAAATCTCCTGATAATAACATTGACCAAGACTGCATTTCTCTGAGCATCCTGCCTGATGCTGCAGGGCTGTGTTTGCAGAAGCATAGCAGGGCTTTCCTCTCGACTGCCTCCCAGCCTGCTGTGGGAGGCGCTGCCCTGCTCTGTTGACTCATGTGGAAGGTGCGGCATGTTTTGACCAGGAGTGGAAGGGCGTAAGAGTTGCAGAAGAGTGCAGTGGAGTTTGAGACAGGCCCTGCAGGGAAATCAATCCAATGGGAAAGCGTAGGTTGAATCTTGCATTTTTGCTATGTGAGTTAACAAGCAAGCTGACTGCCAAAAATGGAGAGAAATTGGACTTACACCACAAGCACACATAAACTGCTCATTGGCTTGAGCTGATGCTGGATGCTTCAACTGCGGATGCTGTCTGGCTGCTAATTTGTCCCACAAGTTACTACCTTGCTTCACTTTGGGCATGTTCAGTAATACGTTGTTACAGGGACTTCCAATAGCTGACTATTCTGGCCCAGAAAGAGAAGGGCTTTGCTAAATAAGCTCAAGCTTAGGAAACCTAAAATGCAAGTTCACCTTTTGCACGTGTATTGTATATCTAGCACTACTTATTAAAGCAGTTGTGCATAAAAATATCTGATGGTTGCCATCTTGAGAGCCCTGGGTGCAGAGAAAGTGAGTTTGTGCAAGATGGCTGTGCCAAGCACTCTTTCAGGCTCAGGTGAAGGACACCCTGGTCACTCCAAAGAAGAGCACCTACTTAGGGGGCTGCTGCTACAGAGAGTGCCAGGGTTTTGAAGAAAGCTTATCTTAACAGGGTAGATTTCATGTGCCTGAGAAGAAACAGTAAGACTTGTTCTTCTGCACAGGGTTTGCTGTACTGACTGGTTTATGAAAGAGAGAAAACAACATAAAAAGTCCAAACACCAAAACTGCCAGTTTCCCCTCACTATCTAAGATAAAAGATTTTTCCTTCTGGATGTGAAAAACTGGCCAGCATAGAAGTTCAGCCTACAAGGGAAATAGTGCACATGTAAATGGCAAATCAGTCCGAAGTGTCAGTTTTCTCCAGTTAAGTGGTAACTTTTCTTGCTTGATTTGGACAGCAAACAGAAAACATGGTAAGTGTCCAGGAAAGGCAGTGAGAGAAGTATCTACAATTAAATTGTGTATACTACTGAAAACATTTGAGTGCTCCTCCAAATCAGTGCGTAGAGACAGTGTGCTGAAGGAAAACTTTTCAGAGCAGAATGTGGTGGGAGCTTAAATTCAATCTGATCATGTAGAATAACTTGGAAACTTCCAATTAGCTTTGTTTGTTTGGTTGGTTTTTAATGAGTTAGGGGACTTGTCCACTGTGTTCTGTGACTCTGGTCTACAGAACAACATAAAGAAACGATAATTCCTGTAAACTTTGCACTGCAGCCTCTGGGAGGAAATACTGTAGCTCAAAAATGCAGCCCAGACAGAAACTTCTGATTTGGTAAACTTCAAATACAAACTGTCCTTTCAGAACAAAGCAATGTTAGCTTGAGGGGTTGCAGTTTGACAGCCAACCTTTTGAACCCTCTTCTGTATGGCTTGCTTTGATTGTGTAGTATCATGGAGTACCTAGATTAGATAACAAGCTGTCACTCTTATCTCACAGACTGGAATATTTTCCTTCAACTTAACATTCACAAGCTGTGATCAGGTGGCAATGCTGTTGTAACTATAGGAGTAGAAGGCATTTATGCAACTTTCAAATACAGTTGTCCTCTGAAGAATCCATCAGTGACACTGTTTCCCTTAATATAGAGACCTGTTTCTAGTTTCCAGCTCTATAAACACTCAAGATCCAAAAAGCTGCTTTGTCAAATATACAGGTTTTACAATTTTAACTCTAATTACTTGTGTGGGGTTATTACCACAATGCAAGTGTCCTCAGTGCATTTTAGCTTTCCCCTTTTGCAGGCAGGATACAAGGTTGGCCCCAGTTTCTCATAGACCTTCTCATCCTTACTGAGAAAGTGGGTAAGTATTGTACTTGTCAGTGAAGTTCTTCTCCTAGTGACTAGAGCTACTATCACCTGGGTAGGATAAGCAAACCAGCACTCACTATTTTGAAACATTAATAAATACTAAATAGCATTTCTCTGCCTACTTGCCTAAGGGATCCAGTCCTATCAACATACCCAGATCATGTTACCTATACCAAACACAGCAGTCACTAACTGCTTTCAGTCAAAATGCATGCCGAAGAGCTTGATGTCATGGTATGCCATTCCTCCACCTTGTAGATGAGGATACTTAAAGGACTGACTCAAAACATGAGATACTAAATGGGATCTGCCCCTCAGCTTGGAGAAGGCTTAAAACATGCTCCTCCAAAGAGTTTCATGACCACCTGGCTGTGATTGTCATTGGGACCATTTGACCACTTTTCTCCACTGATTAAGTAATGTAAAAGATAAACATAGTTCTGTCAGCAGAGATTAGCACCCAGGGATGATTGTCACACTGTAGATCTATGGAAAAGGGATTTTTACATGCCACCTAGGAAAACTGGGTGGTTGGGATTGATTAGGTGAAAATGAGGGAGGAAGACAGCCAAGGTTTTTTGGCTTTCGGTTTATGACCTGGAGCACATGTGATGATCTGTGCAGGACAAATGAGGTGATAATATATCCTTCAATGTATCTTCAGTCATGTGAGCACCTTATCTAATCAGATGTTCACACGTGTGGTTTGTGGACATTTCCAGGCCTTCACAGGTTTGTGTATCTGTAACTACAAGTAATCCATTCTGCTCACAAGAGAGGAGTCCAAGAGCTCTGCTTTACCAGTACTGTAAAGAGCAAAATTTTGGGGTTTAGATTTGTATGTTAGGATATTGTGTATTATAAACATATTTACATATTATACATTTAGATTCTTAAGAGCTGAAATAAAAATCAAGACCCAAGACTTCAGCTGTTTTTACCATTGCCACAGATATTGGAATCTATTTTTACATCCTTAAAGAGAAAGTCATGCCAGAGTGCTAAAACAGCTGAGATGGCAGTCCAATAACCTAACACCTCTTTCATGGGTAAGGCAACCAGGCAACAAGCAACCTGCAGTGAGGATACTTTGAAATGGAATCACTGGATGAGAGATCATCTTGTCCAACTTCTGTTCAAAGCCATCCCAAACAGATCAAGTTGCTAGGGAACTTGTTGAGTATCTCAAAGACATTCAGACTTTCCAGCTTCACTGGACCCAATGTTCAACCACTCTTGTGATGAAAACACTTCTCCTAACATGTAATCAGGATTTGTCCTGTTGAAACTTGCTTATTGCCTCTTACAATGTCAGTGTGTGCCTTTGAGAAGATCCTGGCTGCATCTCCTCTACACCCTCCCCCTAAGTAGCTGTGGGCTGCAATGATACATCCTCCCACACCCTAACCCTTTTCTTCAGGCCAGACAAGCCAAACTCAGCCTCTCCTGCATCATGTGCTTCAGCTTCTTAACTATCTTGGTATAGTAGACTGAACTCCAGTATGTTTATCACCGATTTGTGGCTCCTCAGTACATATGTACTTCACTTTCGCAAGCCCTGAATACAGGGGAATAATTACTGCCCTAAATCTGCAAACCCAAACCAGTGTAGGGTTCTCCTTCTTTGCCACAAGGACATACAGCTGAGTGGTTTTATTTGTTGTCCACCAAGACCCCTAGGTCTTTTTTTTTTTCCCCTCTGAAGTTGGTCTCCAGCTAACCAGCACCCAGCAATGTCATTCCCTTCCAGGGGCAAGAATTTGCATACTTGCTTTCCACACATGTCTTTGCCTCTTTCCTGATTGGAAATAAGCATATGTAGTGAACGTTGCACTGGTTTAGAGAGTATTTTTACTCCATAAAGAAAGCTACTGAATTCTCCAACTTAAAGACCACTGGTTCGTAATCTGGACAACTCCCAGGTATGGTCATGTGCTTGTAGTAGAGCAGTATGTTAGAACAAAGGGTTGACAGGAGCATTTATCCCCCTCTATGTGGCCACCTAATTGATTTTTGATGAATATTCTCTTGTGTGCTTAATTTTCTCCACTCATTGTAAAGAGAGATCCAAAACTAATCCCACAGTAGAGAGAGCTTCAGCCCATATAATTTCAGGCACCCTAACTGAGCTGCCTGCATTTCTCTCGGGCATATCTAGAAGTGTATGGATTACATTGAAGTGTGCCACTTAAACAGAAGTTACACCTTGACTTAAATCTCTTAAACCAAGTTGTTCTTCTAAACATTTTCCTGGTTCCAAAGCTGGTACTTTTTGTATCCCTGAAGCAGTCTGAGAGTCTTGCAGTTTGCTGCAGCTGCCTGTATAACACTTCTATGGAAGTGTTGTGGTTTATCTTTGGGCACTTCCTACCATGCTTGCTCAGCAGGCTTGTTTTCAAAGAATTCAACATGTTATTATGCCATTGTGATTCTTATGTTAAACTTCAAGGGGTTTTTTTGTCTTAAAAGAACATCAGAAAATGTCTTGGGTCAAAACACAGTCACAGGTTTGGGGGGTTTGAACTCTGGATATATACTTTGATGCTTTTTCCTTGAACTTTCTTTTTTACTGTAAGTTGCTAGTTAGCCTATAAAAATTCAGCTACAAATGAAGCCTGAAAGGGGGCACAGGAAGTGATACATACTGAAAACTGGTGGTGGGTTGACCTGGACTGAAGCAGTTGCTGCCAGCTGTCACCCACATCTCTTAGTCCTTCTATATTGAACAGGGGAAAGCTGATGTGTGTTCTGCCATAGCTGTGTACCCACTAGCCTCCAGACCATAACTGGTACCCACTAAAACTTGTCTTTAGACCATATCTGAGGAGTTCGTTTCTGCTTTAAAAGCTTAATGTTCCTGCCCACTCAGTGGGGTTTTCCTCTGTACTTGTTTGTGGCCAGCAATACCAGCCAGTGAGATCCTGCTCTCCCCGCTGTGCCAACCCAACTGTTGATGGGGCCATGCCGTGTACTGAAACAGGGAGTTGGCCCAGATTTATTTTTATTTTTTTAATCTGGAAGAAAAAAGAAAACAAGGAACTTTGAAATTAGATCCCTTTCTGCATCTGCTTCAGGGAGGACTGAATTCAGAGTTGATCCAGCAAAACAAAGAGGAGCTCAAGAGATATAAATAAGGAGTAAGCAGTTAAGACTGGAATGCCTTAAAGCAATATTATTGCCAAATTCTTCATAATGTGAAACCTTAGTCAGTGCTGGCTTTTCCTGCCTCACTATAAAACATATGCATCACCATAGCCTAAGTTTGTTTATTAAAAAGGAACTATTAAAAATAAACATGTCAAGTGATTCTAGTGTATGAAACAAAGCAGAAACCTGTTCAAGTCTAATTACTCTTAAACCAAGTGCATTATAAGATGGTATAATACCTACCAGAAATAAAAATGCATAATACATTAGTACACACAGAAGTGCATCAGTAGTAAACTGCAGTCCAGTGTACAAACCAGAGAGAGCTGCCTAGCAGAATTGGTAATTGTGTTGGATGCAGAAGCCAATATAGGCACTGGCTGAGCGAGTAGAACACACATTTAGTTAGTGTGATAGAAATTGAAATGCAGACATCCATGACTCTGAAGCAAACTTTAAAGAAAATGATGCCTCCAATAATTGAAGGAAAATTATCTCTTTGCTCCTTTTTGAGAAAACAAATGTTTTTATTTGAAATAGGGCTAAGTAATGTGACAGCCTGCTGCTAAACATAAAGAATGATAAATACACATTCTCATCTGTTTGTCCTATTAGGTCTGCCATCTTATGCTTGATATACTGGTTTGGCATTGTTTGTTATGCTGAAAAATAAAGTTTGCCAGATCTGTATCACTAGTTAAAATCACATGAACTGAGGTCTGCTACACCCTTTTCGAGCTGGAAGATAATTACTGCATCTCAAAATTACTGGGCAGGAAAACAGGGAAGGTATTTATTATTAGAAGGAGGGCAGATAGACTGCTGAAAAAAGGTTTCAAGTGTCACACTGCAAGTTGGTTGGAGCTTTGAACCCTGCATTGTGCCCAAGGCACTTGGATCTTGGAAAATCCAATTCACAAGTGGTGGAGGAGGGAGAGGAGAGGAGAGGACAACAGAATTTGATTACTGCTTTATAGGGAGAAAAATTTAGTTGCTTACCAAGTGGCGTAGAAGCCGCCTTGAGAAAGGATGCATGTTCTTTCCTACTAAGTAGAACATGCTTGGATTTACTTTGTATGTAAATGACCAAAAAAGGATGGATTGCTTTGTAAATGAGAGGGAGGGAACAGTTTTATAAAGAAGTCTCTAGGACCTTTTCCATGCCAACAGATGATTTGAAATCAGAGCACTGGCAGAGAAGTAGAACTGGGACAAAGCTGTGTTGGAAATGGCAAGAGCAAAACAGGTGGGAAACTGTCGTGTGCTCAGTATCAGCACATTGCATCTTCTGGGACTGACTTCCTTGTGAAGCACTTGAGGTCAAACTAGGCTTCTCATGGTTTGGAGCTGGAGATAGTGCTAAGCTCAGCTATGATTTGATTTCTTTGCTTCCAGTTTTGTCTTTCTGCCTTGCGCATTCTACTGCAGAGCATAGTCCTGAGTAGGTGCAGAGGACTTACCATAGAACAGTGAGACAGCATTGGGTTGGACTGTCAGTTAACAGTAAGTTGAGAAATCTGCCAAACTCTGAAGCATATGGGGGTTTTTGTTTTGGTTTTTGTGATTCATACCCAGCTCATAAAAACAGCAGTTCTTTCTTTTGACGCTGGAAGCCTTAAAATTAACCTTTCAGTTCACCTTTTCAACAGGAAAGCGTCACGTAAATAGCGATATACACTGTTTTCTGATTTACTCTGAGTTTGTCCATTTCTGTAATTTGTCAAGCTATTCTGCACTCAGTAAATACTTGGATAGCAGCCACAAGGGGGTTGCTTGAATTCTTTGAGTTGCTAAAAATAAGCAGGTTTTGAAGCTGTTGTCTGTAACCATTGAGAATATTTGAGGAAATAATAGGTGTCTGTCAGCCTATATTACAAATAGTTTTAATGCAACATCATATTCTCAGTCCTCAGCAAGGGGGAGGGGAGGGCAGGTAGGAAAAAAGATCTTTTTAGTGTGGAGGAAAGCATCCTGAGAGTAGCAGAAGGCAGCTCTGTGCCCACATGGGAAATACAGTTCCTGGAGACAAAGCTTTGAAAATACATCATCAAATGTACTAAAGGCATTTGATTTAAATCATGTTAATAACATTCTATCCTAGCTTTTCCTCCTTGGTCCTTCAAGCCAACAACTATAGTTACTACTTTTCATGGTATGACTGTATGTAGTGCTTCTAGATGTTGTACCTTGTTTTCTGCAGATCACTCCTGCTATACTGTCTTTTTTTCTCTTAGTTTCTTTACTTTCAGCTTGTTTTCCCACATCTCTTTTGCCCAATCCTTGTTTTGTTTGTGGGAGTGTTTTATTTACTAGCGTTCATTCAAAATTGAATTAATAGTTTTACAGCATCTCAAGGGATATTGTCACAGAAGCTCCTCTGTGTCAGTTTGTGTGAATGGATTCAACAGGTAATTAAGTTTGTGGATGTAGCAATAGCTACCAGAAAATAAGTTCATGGGGAGGGAAAGTATGCTCAGAGAGTAGGTGAAAATCTCCTGAGGCCAGATATGCCCTGAAGAGCCTTGTTGAATCCACTGAACATCCTGAGAACCCATAAACTGAACAGCAAGAGTCTGCCAAACCTGTCCAAGACCTCCACCAGCACGCACTAGCATCAACAGCAAGTTGTGTAACTCAACTGCATCTGAGATGCAAACAGGCTACAGGGTTGTATATACACTGATGAAAAAAGGAACCCCCTGAGGAACCTTCTGATTGCCTACCTGAAGGACAATAGTCACCGGTCCAACCCTCTGACTGGGCTTGGCCTCCTGACTATCACTGCAGCAGGATAACATGAGGGGTTGTGGGAATGGGAGAACTGGATACACTCTGTGAATAGTCATTGGCTATTAATAAAACCTGCTCAATTCTGTTAATAGCTTAACCAAAACATTCTAATAAACATTGGTTTGATTCCCCCAGTGCAATTCCACCATCACGGAAACAGATAGCATAATACAGGGAAATTGCAGCTATGCCTAACTTTAAAACATTACTCAAATCATAGTTTCTGTCCTGAAAAAATGTATAATCCCATTTTCTTATCTGTTTCATTACATGGGATTTTCTGGGATTCCTCTTTCAACTGTTCTTAAAGACACGTTTTTTTTCCTGTGTTGCGAGGTCTTTTCCATTTTCCTGATTCTCTAGATCTTCATCCTCTTGTTTTTTACCCCTTGACTTTTTTCCTATGTCTACCAGTGTGGAACAAGTAATTTCTTTACATGTCTTGATAGGTGACTCTTGAGATGGGAAACTATTTTACAGTCAGTGCAGCTTCCTTGTATTGGGCAGTTTTGAGGAACTGAATTGTGCTTACTGGTTTATGTAGAGCAGTTATGTGATGCCAGCTGAGAGCTGTGTCTGGCCTGGGACACAGTGAGAGGAAACATGGCATCCTTTCCTCTTGGTTGTTTTCATTGCACACCTTTATCCCTCCACCCTTCCAAAGAAGACTCCAGCTCCTCATTGTTACCTTCTTCACACCCACTGACTAGGGCCAATACTGCATTCCTTTGTCCACCTAAATTAAATTCCACCCTAATGAGCCCGTGTTTCCTACCGCTCCCTTGCCTGGGTGCTGCTTGGCATCTCAAGCCAGAAGTACAGGTTGAGGTGCTGGCATGGCTTACAGAGCAGGTGGAGACCTGGCAGCCCTGCTGCGCACAACAGCAAGTGCCAGTTATCTCATCTGGCCATAATCATTGTGCTGTAGCTCAGGTAAGTACCTGTATGGAGGCACAAAGTCAGGAGCTATTGCTGAACTGCACCTCTTTGGTTTGACCTGTACAAGTATCATCATCAGTTTCCAAGCTTTAGGAACCTCCGCTATGGAGGCCTCTTTTTTTTTCCTGTAAGACTATATGAACAAAGTTCAGTATGGTGCTGTTACTCAAACCCCTCTCAAACTGAGATCTAACATATTGAAAGCAATTAAATAGTTATCCCTGCCTTCAATATGCTGTAAATATCACTCTCTTCAGAAAGTATAGTATGGAAAATATTCCATGAGCAGATTAAGGCTCACATTTTTCTGAGGGAATTACCATGTCTGTACACACCTGTTGCCTGTTAGAAGTAATGTCTCATCAGAAGGTGTTGACCAGAACTTCTAACCACCGTCTTAAGAGCATCCCAACCTTGAAAGTTACTGGAGTAGTACTGTTATTTCCCAGCTTAGTTCAGGAGGGTCTACTTGAGCAAAAGCCAACATAATGTGATGGATTTTCTGTTCCTTTGCCAGTGGATGCCTGAGGTTTGTCAGCTGTGCTGGGATCACTTTCCACATTAGACAAATGGAGGAAGGAAGAAAAAAAAAAAAGCAAAGGAAAGATTAACAGGCTTGGAGAGATTCAAAGAAATGAAACAATAACATGTTTAACAGCTAATTCCCATTCTGGTTTGGCTTTAAGGTAGCTTCAGCCTTCCAGTCTGCTAGCAGCCTTCCTAAGTTCTCTGCCAGGATGAGTCACAGCTCCTGGAGCTGGGATCCAGTCCTTTAGACAAGCCATCTTTAAAGGTCTGTTTACCTTTCCCAGATGATAATGAACTGGAGTGAGAATTGCTTGAAGTTTCCCTCCTCTTAAAACAGGGCTTCTGATGAATATAAATTCATCTATGAGAGCTTCTCACATCCCTCAGTCCTGATATAATCTGAGTACCCCTGGGATCCCATTTGGTGTAGTTTCATGCTGTTGTGCAGATAGATGCCTTCAGAATACCCCTCCCTCCTGGGCTGTCTCAACTAGTTAGCTAGGAATGCAAAACAAGCAATAACCAGAGCCCTGGTCTGACTGTAAACCATTATTTACCTGGTAGGAATGAGATTTTCTGCTGACTGAGAAGGTGAATTAAGAAACCTAGCTGTGTAACCCTAGTATGTAATTCATGGCACAAATTGAAACCCATGTATGGTTGCTCTTGCTTATGTTTCTGTAGCCTGTAATATAGCACTTGAGAGAATGGATGTGAGGACAAATCTAGCAATTGTAAGAGGTTGCATCTAGGAATACAGAAGGGAATGGACCTTAATGTGACTGCTACAAGTGGGTAGCATCATGACTTCGTTGCTAAGTGAGGCACTTCAAAGGATTGCCAGCGTGTTTGTGTTGTATTGGCAAAGACACAGGCTTTCCTGGATATCACTTTGTGTGTTTCTCAATGGTAGATTTTTTTCCTCTGAGAAGCTGTTCAGGCAAGTGCTGCAAGGCCCCAGTTGCATGACATGATGGTCATAACCGATTGCCTGTGCTCAGAAGAAGCCTGGTTAGATGAAGAAATGGCAATGTGCCTGGCAATTATGAATAAACTCTGAATGCAGCACTGCATAAGGGAGCTCATAGATTTGCTACTATATCAGAGGGACATCTGATTGTTGTGCAGATGTTAGACACTGAACCATTGTGAACACAGCTGAATTAGGGTATTGTAAAGAAGGACTTCTCCTCTTGTTTTATTTTTAGTGTACAGCTATTGCATCACTGCCCAGCTGATATAGACAAAGACCATTCAGTGAGTCTTCCTGCTTGCTTGTTGAACTAAAGGTTTTCATGTTTTCTTTCCAGTACCAAATTGCTGCAAGGAATAGTTCAAGCCGGCAACCAGGGAAAGTGTTTGGATGCTCAAAGTAAGTATGTTCATGTGTTTCTATGTGTTTGTCACAGTGCTAGTGACTAAGAAAGCACCTAAGAATTTGTGTTTGATGTCTGGAAGGCAGTAGCTAGATACATTTGGTATCAATAAGAAGCGATGTTCCTTTGCAATATCCTTGACTGAATAATTAACATTAAAGTCATCAGGAATTATTAATGAAACAAATTGTGAAAGCTGAACTAGGTGCAACAGACTTTTTGGAAACAGTTTGGAGTTTTGACTGGAATAAGAAGGAAATGCTGGCAGAAAGGAATGGGGAAAAAAAAAAAAAGAAGCCAAACAGGTAGAAGACACACTAAAGGTGAATGATGAATCTAACATCTCTTCCCTTCCATTTTGGAGCTTGAGAAATTCTGTTCTTGCTGTTTTGTTAAATGTTAGCTCTTCTGCACATTATCAGTGCTGCCTTCATAATGTTAAGAGGCGACAGAGCAAACTACACGAAATGCCACTGTAGAGAATTAGTAATTAAAGTCAGATAGAATTTGTAAAGTGCTGTCCCTTTTTTAATCCTCAACTATGGGCCTTTAAATCGCATCCCACCAGAGCTGGATGTTAAATTACCCAGCCTCCAGCTTGGTGCCTGTGAAATCAGCTCAGGGAGTGAGCCACCTGCGAGTGGGGAGATCAGTGCTACCGGGAGAGGGGAGGCCCACAAGGTGGCAATGTTTAGAAAGCCTTCGCCAAGGATGCGCGGGAACAGTCCTGTGCTTCCTGCAGCTGCTATCCTTTTCTGCCCTTGGATCATTGCTGCTGCATCCGTGCTATTAAACAAGAAATCTTCACTGTTGCCAAAATGCAGCATAAGATTCCCAGTAATAAACCTCCTATTTGAACATATTCACTATGGGTAGTGCTTGCCATTACTGTGCTGGGTACTGTATGTGCCTCCTGCCTTGGCAAGGAACGTGCTGCAGCATCAGTGGTTTGCAGTACAGTGTGTGGTGCTTTTATCCATAGCTAGTGCTGGAAACTACGTGTAGTGCTTAAAATATATGTAGCACTGAAATGATGCAAGGGCTGCGTGATGAAGAACTTCTGTTTTTAAACATGCCATAGCATTTCTGCTAATGCTTGAAAATCTGTTATAGTGTCTAAATGCTAACTTTGGATGTAGGAGCATCTGGGTTTGCTGTGTTATTTTGTAGTTAAAAGTAAAAAGGGTTGTCTGTGCTATTTTAAAGGCTTGTTTCACAGTGAAACTTAGGGGTTTGCTCCAAGTTATTTAATGCCCTGAGGGAAAAAAAAGGGGGAGAGAGGAGGAAACCCACCTAAATATGTTTGCAGGAAGATTTCTTTAGACATGCGATAGGCATGAGAAAATATTCAGGGTAGGTTCCATGGGAAATACAAGAATTGCGTGTGTTCACTGACACAGACAGAGGTAAGAAAAGGCTGACACTGGGAGGGGTAGAGATAAATGAGGAGCCAGAGTTCAGACTCGTCCTGTTGCAAGAGATGAGTTTCTTTCACAGCAATTAAAGATATGCAGGACCCAAGCGTACCTGGAGATTCTCGGAACAACAGTCTATAATTTAGAGCTGAGAGAGGCTCGTATGCCTCAAGGATGAAGCAACAGCTCTAGACTACAGGAGGCGTCTAAATCCAAGAGCTAGGAAAGTGTAAGGTCCTCCCTCTCTGGACGCACTCTTTCCTATGAAGGTGCTGCAGATGGAAGTGCCGCAGAACAATGCCCTGTGCTGAGCCACTCTGGGTTTCAACTGTCGCTTTCTACTCTTGCACAGAGTAGTTGTCACTGCTTGAAGTCAAGACTTTGTCACTGTGGTTATACTGGCGTTGTCATGAGTACCTTGAAACAACAGGAAATCTAAAGAAAACTGTGAGCATTGAGATAGTGCACAGCCACAAAATGGACGTTTGTGAGAGCAGACTGCGTCCTAACCTGTCTAATAGAAACTTATCTGACGTGCAGATTTCCTGCACCAAGTAACCCTCTCTATGAGGCAACAGACATCTTTCCACTGTATTCCCTGTGGATTTCTGCTTACTGTGTAGCTTTTCCTCTCCAAATTCCTTAGTCCTCATGGCCTATTATATTCAAAATAAAGATCTAGTTATCAGCCTTCTAACACCAGAAACTCATTATATTGCTGGAGAATTAGCTAAGCTATTACAATTACAGAAGTCAGATCTATGTAGCATGCTATTACGTACTAGTCTTTGCTTGGGAATCCTTCCAGTTGGTTTCAATGTCTTTGAGCCTGTCAAATGGGTATATTTTTTCATGGAGTTGTTATATGGAAAATAGCTTGAGGATGTTGAAACATCCAAGGAATCTTAGAGTTCTCACATCAGGTGCCCTCATGTGTGAGATGCAGATAAAGGCGTTTTTGGCAGTTACAGTTCCTTGTTTGATGTATTACCACTAAAATAATTGCAATACACCCTAATATGAGAAAGCAAGTCTGGTTCTAGTGGGACATTAGCTCAGGAATCACCTGTTACACTTCAATAATTTTGAGACAGGGGAAGAGAAAGAAAATATATTAAAAATGTGCCTATACTTGTATATGCACATGTATATGAGGTATGCTTATGTGATGAATGACTAATTAATGAAGTGTTGTTGTAGTTTAAGCCAAGCCATGAATCAGCCATGCAGTCTCTCTCTCATTCCCTGCCTCATATCCCCCCACTCCCGGAGAGATAGGGAGGAGAATTGAAAGAATACAACTCCCACGAGTCGAGATAAGAACAGCCCAGTAACTAAGGTATAACACAAACCACTGCTGCTACCACCAATAATAATAATGATAAGGGAA
>WYDI02025067.1:0-15534 GCA_009867235.2 Psittacus erithacus | reverse complement strand
AGCACACTCCCACAGGGGAGACTTTGCCAAGGCAGAAGCAAACACCAAAGCTTTTTGAAAGTTGTTTTCTTTCTGGTTAAGGGGCAGACAGAAGCAGACGCTGCATTAACCCTCAGGCAGGGTGTCTGAGAACGAGAACCCATGTATTTTTCATCTCCTCCTGAGAGGCTCAGCACCATCCTGGCTCCCGGGAGCCCGCAGGCTGCCTGCTTTGGGTCCTTGGGTGTGGAAAAGCCGAATCCTCCCAAAGGAGCCAGGCCTCTGACAAATGTGTCCCCCTCTTCTGGAGCCACGAATTGGTGTCTTCAGAGACTCAGTGGCCAGGGAGAAGAGCAGGCAGCAGGGAAGGCTCTGGCTGAGGGGTCGGTTCTTTGCTTCACTTGGTACAGGTAACAGCACAGTGGCCTACGTCAAAGCAGAAGTACCACGAGCAAGCACCACCCAGAGCTGGTGCTTTGAAGATGCTCTGGCCAGCTCCAATCGTGCTCTCACCCCAGACCCCTGGTAGCACCAGGCAGCTCCTGCCCTGCAATTGCTGTCTGACTTGGAGCTGCCCCATTCTAACAGGGAAGAAGAAGAGGTGAAGTAGTCCAGACTCATTGGGAGCCATGGACCTGCTCCTCATAGCAAGGATATCCTGGACCAGGCACAGATCACCACACCAGGCAGCACTTTGGGCACCTCCTGCATGTGCTGCCCCTCTCCATCTCCCACAAGGGGCATCCCAGGGTGGTGGCGGAAGGGAAGGACCTTCTGCATGCTGCCCATCCTCCTGGCATCGCGCAGACCCCATGCAGTAGGAAGTTGCTCCCTCCCTGTGATGGGCTCTGGGCACAAGAGGTGTCACTCCCCATCTCACCCCACTCCCTCCTCCCGCATCCTTCCTAGGGCAGCCCCAGACCTACTCCTGCCCATCACAGCCACTCAGCTATGGACGTGTCCCTGGCACAAGAGCAAACAGCGCCCTTGTGCTGCGGGAGCACACTGGGATTAGGAAACCTCACCACTAGCACAGGTCCAGCAGCATGGTGACAAATCCTCTTCAGCGCCTTTGATTCTCCATTCCCTTCTCCCTGGCAATCACGGTGACGTCCAGCTGATGCCCTGCAGAGGCACATCAAGGGCGTGCTCCTGCAGATGGGGTTTTCCAGCCGAGCAAACCTGAGCTTGGCGGTAATTGAGCACTTCTTCAAAATGGAATTAGTGGAATCCACAGGCTTCGGGCTCACCGCACGGCCTGATGAGCGCAGGAAAGGCAGGATCTCTCCATCTAAGCACGGGCGTGCAGAACACACTGAATTAGCAGAGCTCATTATTTCAAGTGCCAGAGGATTTGGTTGAGATGCAGCAGCTTAATAGCACAGCATTAGCCCAGTGACCCGCTCACCTCTGCCGGAGGAGCGCTCAATCCACTCCTTCCCTGCTATGAGGAGCAGCCGGCGTGGGTCTGGCTAATGGCACACCGGGGGACACCCCTGCTAAGAGCGCATCATCTGCAGAGCCTCTCCAAACACGCACCCTGGAAAACCTTTGCCCCTGCTTGGAGGAAAACCCTGGTTTGGGATTCTTTCACAGGCAAATGTCAGCTCGGATGAAGCATTCAGATTCTCCCATGGGAGATGTCTAAACAAAACATTAACATTTTGACTTAAAATGTCATCTCACTCGGTTCTGCAGTGAAAAACAAAGTGACATTTCCAGTCAAAACGTTGGTTTGAAACCGAGTTCTCTTCCTTTGTTTTGTTGTACTTTAGAAACCAAACTTACGTTTCAAACCAGAGAGACAAGGGAAAGGCTTGCTCAGGAGCGCTGCTCCCTCCCCATTACCTCCCTGGGAAACCCAAATCCTGGGAATAACCTGGATTAAGAAAGGTTAAGTTTTCTGCTATGGAGATGCTGGTTCCAGAGCTAATCCATAGCATGGCATGAAGGGGCAGGGCCATCGAGGGGGCTGGGATTGTGATGCCCAGCTCTCCATCCCGCACTGGCACACTGCAGCCCTGGCTCCTGGTTGAGGGTAACACCATGATCACAGCCAGATTTTTCCTCCGGTAGAAACAGAGTGGAACAAGAATTCCCTGAGCAATTTACTGGAGGAATTCCACATCCTTCCCTTGGCCTCCTTTGTTCTCTCTGTATAAAACATTATTTTATGTGCTACAAAAATACTTTGAAACCCATTTACCCTTAAGTGTTACAAGGCTTTTCTCCTTCCAGCTGCAAAAACATCTGGGAGCAGGTTCAGCTTGTCCCCTGGGATGGCTGTGGTGTTGCTGCTCGGTACCTCGTGGCAATACATAAAGCCAGAGGAAGATTGCAGCCTGCACAGCAGCAGGAGTATCCTCTGCTGTAATTTAAACACAGAATAAGCAGTTACCAGAACGAGTAAGTGGAGGTTAGAACCTGGTGAGGTGTTCACAATAAACTGAAACCCATGCGGATCCCTCCTGGTTTTGGTGCTCAGGCCAGACTCCAGACTCAGGTTATACCCATCACGGGGTGCACAGAGGCTGGTGTGTGAGAGGACTGAGCCTGCTGGGCTGGCTGGTGGGTGAAGATCAGGAGGAACTCCACTTCATGGTGTTGTCACATGAAATTCGGCCACTGCAACCAGGTTTGTTGGGCTTTGGGCTTGTTGGAAAGCAGCAGACCCACCGCTGTGATGCTGATCCAAAGCAGCAGTGAGAACTGACACCAACACAGAGCTTGGGACCACTCTAGGAGATGAGAGGGGTGGAAGGATGGACTTTGGGAGCCTCTCTGGCTCTTGCGGCACTGTGATTTTGGCTTATATAGAGCCAAAGGATGGAAGAACACATTGATGTATAAAGACATGAGGTTGCAGCACATGATCTGAAAAACCTCAGTGCTTCTATAGAATATATATGGAACATATATAGGGATGGAGGCAGACACGAGCCATTAAACACGCAGAAGGTTAAATCACACATGAACAAGGGCTTAAATTCCAGCCAGGTCTGGATGCTCACAGGAATAGCAAGGCAGTATTTAGACACCCAAGTCATTTTGAGATGGAGCCTACATGGCTTCAGACAAGATGAGAGCTCCATGTGGGTACGCACGGACTCGCGTTTGCTCCAAGGAGGCTGCTTACAGGCAAATGTTGGCAAAAGAGTAGAAAAAGTGGCCCAGGGCTGTGGAGAAACCTGCTGGAGGCCACAGCAAACCCGTGCCAGAGCGGAGAACAGCATCCAGGCCTCCAGCTCCCACCCCAGGCGCTCGAGAGCCCAACCACATCCAAAGGCTTCCCAGAGATGCAGCCAAACCAAACCACAGGCTCGGCAGCGCTCGCGACTCTGTTTGTCTGAGGAGAACTGAAAGACGGTGAAAGTCAAACCCATCCTTTCCCTGTGGCCCTTCCCAAACCTCCCTTCCAGGAGATACACCAGCGGAGCCCAGGGGAAGGTGCACGGGCTCCAGCGAGCAGCACCGCGCTACAGTACAGTCACTGCCTCCAGCATTGCCTTTGCAGGCTGATGGCACACTATGTCCTGTGATACCTTCCACACTGATCCACCACAGCCACAGCCCCAGGAGCTGGCAGGGCTCTTGGAACCTGGGGTTCATGTCCCCCCGGACAAGGCTGGTGGGGCAGCCAAAGGACAGCGCTGGCTGATGGCTTCACCCAGCATCTCCTCCAGCACCCTGGGTGCTGGCAGCGAGCAGCTGTGCACATTCCCTGCCGTTACACCGTGTTCCTTGCTGGTGACACAGAGGAGCTGTCGCTTTGCTCTAATGAGCCAGTTCAGGCCATAATCAGCTGATGTAAGGACTCCAAGAAAGTGATTTCATGTGAGAAAAGCCCAACTGAACGCAGCCAGAGCCAGGCTGTCACCAGCAGGAGCAGTTGCCGGCACTGACTCTGGCTTTGGACCGTGCCCGGCTGCTCCGGCTGCTTCCAAGGGCTGGCGGAAGCCACTCAGCACACAGGGAACAAACAGCATCATCCTCGCTGCCAGAGTGGAGTCAGCGCCCAGCTTGAGCCCACAAAGACATCTTCCATCAACAGCTTGTCCTGTAGCAAAGGATCAGATCACCTCATCAGTGCGGCTCCATTTGTCGAAAGGATGAGGGGAAAATGAAATAATACTGATTATTTTCTCTCCTTTCTTGATGCAACTTCTAGACCTAATCAGCACCAAGCTGTGCTTTAAATGGAAATGTATAGCAGGCGTGCATTGCCTTACAGCTCATTTGTTTCTTCAGTGCAAAGAACCAGCAGTTAAGGGGACATGGTGGCACTCAGCAGCCTCCTACCTGGCCTGGGATGGGTTCCCCCAGCTCCCAGTGGGACCTGGCAGCACCCTCATGGCTCCTTCCCCTGTCCAGAGCCTGAAGATGGAAGGGAGGTGCTGGAAGGGACTTGGTCAGTGGAATAGAACCATTACACAGGCTCACAGCATCAACCAGGTTGGAAAAGCCCTTCAAGCTCACCCAGTCCAACCGCTCCCCAGCGCTGCCAAGGCCACCACTAACCCATGGCACTGAGGGCTTTGACTCCACGGTGTGTGAACACTGGCAGGGCCGGTGACTGCAGCACTGCCCTGGGCAGCCTGTTCCAATGCCTGAGCACCCTCTGGGGCAGGAATTGTTCCTCAGCTCCATCTAAACCTGCCCTGGTGCAGCTTGAGGCCGTTTCCCCCCGGCCCATCCCTTGTTCCTTGGGAGCAGAGCCCAGCCCCCTCCTGCCCGCATCCTCCCGTCAGGCAGCTGTAGAGACAATAACTGGCACCGTAGTGCTCTGCGCTGGAGGATGCTGATGGCTTTGCCGCGGCTCTGAAGGCTCAGGTGAGCCCCATGTTCCGATCCATTTACCCCGCGCCTGTGGGCAATGCGCGCTCCCCAGCGCCAGGAAAGCTCCTGTGTGGCCCAGGAATAGCTGCTCCCTGCCGGCTGTGACCCGACGAGCGCAAGCTCTCCCCAGCCCCGCCGGCGGCAGCCCCGGCGGTACCCGGCTCTGCAGAGCAGCCTGACCTTTGCCGGCGGCAGCAGGGTTAAATAGCTCCGCACAGAGCACCGCGGGAGCCCGTCCCGGGTCAGCGGAGATGAAGGACAGGCAGCGACCCCCCGATAGGGAGAGTTGGAAGCGGCCAAAGCCCCCGGCCTGGGGCAGACCTGCTGGAGGGGCTGGAGCCGGCGGAGCAGCCCCAGTCCAGGTCTCAGCATCTCATTTGCTGCCGACAGTTTTGAGCTGCAAATTAGCAGCCAAAAGCTGTTAAGTGCTTGAATTCATCCTCAGGAATGAGAAAGGGCTCAGGCGCAAGGACCAGACACCCCGTCTGCTCCCCAAAGCATCGCATCAAGGCAGACGATAAGGCATGCATGCATGCAAGGCAGGACATGGATGTTTGCACTGCTCCTTTCCCACAGCCCTGCTGGTGGCGAGGCTTGAAAAATCCCCAGGATGGGCAAATGCCAAAGCGCTAAACCGCGGTTTGTGTCACCTGGAGCGGTTTGCAAAGTCTCGGTGATCTGCAAATAATTAAAGGAGAAAGCAATCAATCTTGTTGTTCAACACAGTGATGAGCCTGGGAGAACCCGGCGTTGTAATTCCACCGGCACCCAGGGAGAAGATGCCGCATGCATAATGAGAGCTTCTAGTCCTCACAAGTTCAAGGACCACGGGGTGTTCTCCGGTTGTGATGGGAATTTCCTATGCGTCTCCCAGGCTGTGTCATCCTGCGCTTCACAAGCGCTTTGCCAAAGGAACAGAGGAACAGCTTTGCTGCTTGTCAGGCACAGCCCGGCTCCGAGGACAAGCGAGTTTATACACGGCTCTTGCAGAGGACGTGACCCGGCGCTGAGCAGGCAGAGATGAGCGGTGCGAGAGGCAAAGCATCACCAGCCCCCGGGCAGCCTAAAAGCCATCACACACAGAGCCAGAGGGGAGAGGGCAGGAGAAGCCTTCCCCTGGGCAGGCGGGATGGCAAGGGAAGTCTTGCCCCACTCCCGAGGGGAGTGCAGAGACAGAGACGAGCAGAGCAAGCTGCTCCAGGGGAAGGTGTCCCTGCCCGTGGCAGGGGTTGGAACTGGATGGGCTTTAAGGTCCCTTCAACACAAACCAGACTGGAACCCTAAGAGAAAGAAAACCCCCTCTGCAGCCAGGAGAGCCCAGCACACACCTATGTAGGTCTGTGTAGCACTTCCTACCCACCTTATGCCATGCATTTGGATGTCAGACTGCATCCATGCTGAAGCAACCCGCAGTGATTCCGAGGTGATTGCGCAGCGTTTCGCGCAGGCTGATGTGGAGATGGCTGCTCCGTGCATCATCGCAGCAGGCAGCCGTGGTTTCGCAGCCTCGGCTCTGGCCTCACCACAAGGCCAAGAGGAAACTGCAATTATTTGTTGATGGTTTTTCAGAGCCCTCATCCAAGCGCAACACACACGCAGCTCCCTGAGCCCATTGCCAGGCAGCCCAGGGCCTTCCCAAGGGCTGCCAACAGGAGCTCCTGGTTTCTGCTCCACCAGAACCCACTTCACCACGTACCTGCGGCTCCCCGCCACAGGGAAGTCGCTGCCAAGCCAATTCCCAGGCAGCTGTGGGAAGACTTCAGCTTGGAAAAGGCAATATTCCAAAACCAAACAGAAAACACCCAGAAAAAGGGGGGAAAGGTGGAGAATGTTCCCTCAGACGCCTGCCCCTCCACAGCCACTGCTGAAGGGAGGACTTCCCCCAGGACATGAGGGTTTCCGTGCCCAGATCCACATTCCACAGGGCACAGACTAGGCTTTTCATCTGCCTCCAGCACATCAATGTGCTGCCCCGGGATCAGGGCTCTAGATGCTACAGGAATACACGGATAACCACATGGAACTTGGAATCAGGTCTCACACTCACTCAGCAGCCTTTGCTGCTGCCAGTGTCCCTGTTGGGGCAGGAGTTTCAGGCAAAGAAGGCAGCACAGCAGAGCCTCCCCATGATGGGTTCCTCCCTTCAGCTCCACAGGGAGCAGTAAGTCACGATATCTGTACCCAGAAGAAATCTCACCTCCTGAAAGCGGGGCACCAGGCCCGGATCAGGTGAAGGTTTTGGCTATGCTCAGCAGCACACCCAGCCTCTGGCAGGACCTGCAGGTTGCTTCCACCCAGCCCCGAAGGCACCACAAGCAGACAACTGACAAAGCCAACCACTTAACACAGCAAACCAAGAACACTGCACGGTCACCGGCGCTTTAACACAGCCCCACGCAGCACGAACCCGCTCTGGGGCACCAAAGCTCCCCGTTAGCACAGACTGAGTCAGCTCCAGCTCCACACTGGGCTCCTCTGCACTCCTGACCCTGACAGGCCCTGGCTCAGCCCCATTCAGCTGCAGGATGCGCCCGTTACCCCAGCACTGCCCTCCGAGCATCCCTGACTCTCTGCCCCCTGCACAGGCACTGGAGAGGCTCCATGCCAGGATGGGCACCCGCAGGAGGGTCCATGTGTGTGGGTGCAGTGCAGGAGCAGCGCTGGTGCTTGGCATGGAGCTGTGAGCAGGGACAGTTCCTGCTATGAGGAAGAGCTCTCTGCAGTGTTTTCCTTGGGAGGGTTTCACAGGCTGATGGGCTCCGGGGCAGGATTCATGCCTGCGAGGGTTTGCTTCCCAGCCCATCCCTTTGTGTGATGCTTACCCTAAGCTGTATCTGAAAGAATCAGCCTCACTTATTATCAAAGCCACAAACCATCTGGTTCCACTTTCCTGGGGAAAGGGAATGAGTGCAAATCTGGTTTCACTTGGGTTTCCCTTCCCTGGGTTCTGGTTTGCTCTGTGTTTAATGTTGTTACTGCAATGTGATAGCTGGGCAGTGGGTGGCCTGTTTCCCCCATTTGAAACTAATTTACAGCTTTGTCTGGCAAAATTGTTGCTTCCAATCAATTAGCACTGACACAGAAATTAAACCATCCTGGGGGCTCCACGCAGAGGGAAGCAGGTCCTCATTTGTTGGAAGGAATTCTCTATTCCATGGGGAATCCAGAGCTCACCCTTCCTCTGGGCCAGGCTGCATGTGTAAGAGCCATTTAATAGGGAGATTGAGATCCATTCTGGATGCTATCCTGGTTTTACAGCCATGACCTTGTTAAGGAGATGGACAAACAAGCGAAAATGGAACATTAATAAGTAAAGCCTGAGTCCATCGAAACATCCATCCCCACCACACACTGCAGGGGTCCCAGCACCCTCCTAGCAGCCTGCTCAAAGGACCAGCTCCCTTCCCAGACACAATTCGGTACCTTTCCAATGGCTTCAGGTTGATGACCTAAGGGTGGTGCAATGGGGTTCACCATCCAGACCCCCCCAGGGCTGCTGACTTTGTGCCCTTCTAGAAACAAACCCTTCAGTGCCTCCTATTAACAGCACATGGTGTAACCTGCAGATAAATCCAGCATCCTTTTCTGCTGCAGCACTATGGGATGCACCAGCACAAGATATCGACAATGAGCTTCATTCAGTTCAACACAGGACCACAAACCCCTGCGCAGGGTTTCAGATGGAGGCCCAGGGGCTGAGCATCCAGACTGAGCACCCAAGCCCATGCTGAGCACCTGCAATCCAGGGGGATTTCTGGGTTTGCCCTTCACTCCCTGGACAGGGGGCACAGCCCCAGGTCCTGGGGTACACACGCTGCAGGATGAGGCTCAGATTAGCCTTGGCAGGGGAGCGGTGACCTGGGACAGGCTTGTTTCCCATCCCTTCCACAGCACCACGACCCTCTCCGCTTCGCCTCCATGGTGAGATGGCTCCTTGAACAGCCCCAGCCCCATTCACAGCAGACTGCTCCATCTGGCAATTAGAGCACGGATGTTAGAGCCAGGTCAGGAGCTCTCCTCCTCCCGTGCGCAGGCCGGCACATGAGCCCCTGAGCTGCTGCTTTGAGATGCTGCCATATGGCACAAGCACAGCACACAACAACTGCAGGAGCTCGGCAGCAGCAGCTCCTTCCCCAGACCCAGCGGCTAAAAGCTGCAGTTTCTGACCCCTCCTGGAGCATCCGGGCCCTCATCAGCACGGGATTGGTTTAGAACAAGAGAAACAACACAGGAGGAACAGCATTTCTTAAAGCATCCAAGTTTTCACAGCTGGTGAGAGCAGCAACGGGGAAGGTGGGAGGGCAGCCCCTGCCAGCAGCCTCTGGCCAAAGGAAGAGCATGAGAGAGCAGCAGAGCCTCAGAGCTGAAGAAGCACCGGCTATAGCTGGGAAAATTCCCTGGCTTTGAAGACCAGGTCCTTCTGGAGACAAACGGCTCTAATCCACACTCCTGAGTAATTCTCTCTTTGGCACCACATCATACCCACCCGGATTCAAACCTCAGGGCAGCTGCACTGCCTTTAATCTAGGTTGTATTTCTGTAAACTACAGTTTCAAGGAGAGCGCTGGCAAAGCGGAGCTGGGGATGGGTGGCAGGGAGCAGAGCCAGGAGCACTAATGTCTGCAGTGGAAACACTTGAGCTTCTTCAAGTACAGGGCCCAAATGTGAAGTGCTTTAATCCTGAAGAGCTAGCAGGCCTGTCAGAGAGAAAAGGGATCAACCTCTTCCACGGCTGCTGGGCCAGCTCCCTCTGCTGCCTTTGCTCCCCAGCTGCTGCCCAAAGGCGCAGGTCAGCTCCAGATGGGCTCACAGCAGCAATTCATCAACATGTGGCCATTCGTCTCCTCTGTAAAGTTATCACCTGGGAAGAAAACTGCTCTCCATGGAAATGGGACTTGAAAAGGAAAACGCCATCGCCGCTGCCCCATTCGGCAGCCAGCTGGGCCGGCCACGGGGAATAAATCACATCCGCAGGCTATTGCAAAGCCAGATCAGAGCCTCCATCCAGCAGCCCTTCCACACATGGCGCCATCAGCCAGGATTCGGCAGAGGAATCGTGGTGGACACGTGTGCCATGGCAGGAGCACTGCCACTGAGCCCTTTCACTAAGAAAGGCAGGTGTTCACAGGCTCGTTGGGTGCTACCCATGACCAGTTCACCCAGTTGGTCTGAGCTTCCTCCTAGGATGCTGCCTCTGGTAGGATGAGGTCCTGATATGGGAAATTCTTCTATTGCAAGCTGCTATTGATCCCAGATCCTTACCAACTGCATGTACTTTAACAGGAAAACAAATAAAATCTGACATCTTTGGACATGAAGAGACCAACTGTTTCAGCCTTGTGATAGATGTTAACCAAGGCAGAGATACTGCTGCTGTCCAGATATCCTGGCTTCCCAGTGCAAGAACAACCCAGTAGCCTGCTTCACCACCCTCAGTTGTTTTGAGCTGTTACACACTCTCAGATTAAGAGATCAATTAAAACTTCTTCAAGGACATTCAGACCCAGGGGAGATGCCCATGAAGCAGCTAAAACACGAGGTGGGATGGGTAAGGGGCTTGGTGTGCAGCCCCCAGCACATGAGACTGACAGTGAATGTGTCCTTCTTTAGGTATGACCCTTCCCAGGGCATTCAAGAGCAAACCCTGATCCTTTGCTCGCATCCATCATCTTCCACTGCACAGGGCCTGGACCAGACCTCACTGGAAGCCCTTCGGGACAAATTTCCTCTCCATTTTCATTCATCTCTGGTGCTGCCTTTGCCACCGGCTGCAGCATCCCCCAGGAGCAGCTTTTGGGCTGCAGCACAACCAGGAGACTCTTGTCCACGGCGCTGGCACCATCTGCAGGTTTCGGTGCCATCCGCAGCCCAGGGCTCCAGCTCCTCCCAGGGGACAGGCAGCGGGTGCATGGGGAGGCAGGAGCATCCTCAAACCCTGCCTTCAAGCACAGAGAATTAGCACATGTCTGGTAGCTCCCAGGCCAGCCAGCGCAGCAGCTGCTGCTATCTGCACTGTAATAGCCTGTGTTAACACGGGGATCACAGCGCTGAGCTCATTCAGGGAAGCAAAAGAAACTGAGAGTGTGTGCGGGAAGGGCTGTGTGGTGCTTTGGGATGTCTGCAGAGCTCCCTCCGCATGAGCCAGCCCCGTTGTTATCGCATCCAATGCTTCACAAACCTCCGGTGTGTTTCTGCTCCCCAGGCCCTGGACAGACACAGCGCTGCGTTTATCATCAGCACACAGACAGGAAGCCAAAACCAAGAGAGATTTAAGGACCAAACCCTGCCTGCAGTCAGTCCAAAGCACTGAGCATCTCCCCCAGCTTCTCAGCTTAGCGCATACAGTCCTTTGCAGCAGGACAGCCAGGGCCGCTCATGCAGAGCCTTCAGCATGGGGTAAGTGAATGTCTTCAAAGCCTATGAGCTGAAGCTGACTTGCAGGAGCCTTACAGGGGTGCAGGTCGGCTCCCACGCCCCCAGCTGTCACCAGGCCTCACTAGAAGTGCTTGCAAGCCCATGACAGGGCTGAAAGATGCCCCACGAGGTTCAGTCAGCACCAGGAGGAAAGAATGCGCCCACTGACAGAGCCTGAGCAACCCATATCCAGCCCCATGTGCTCTTATTTCCCCACTCCTCTACCCTCATGGCCCGAGGGCAAGTGAATGGGCCAGGAAGAGAATGCTTTGGGGGGTGCACCCTCGATTTGAGCTGTTCCCCCTTGGTCAAGCCTCTTCCATGAGGAGTGGCTGAGCCCTCAGCACTGGGTAGCAGCGCGCATCCATCCCCGCTGCATGAGCAGGGTTTCACTCGCACGTCGCCTGGCGCGGGCACTGCTGACCAGCCACTTGCCAGCAGTTGTCAGGCTTTGGCTGGAGCTTGTTCCTCGTTCTTTGGAGAGGGAAGGAATCGCGGTGGAGAGCAGCCCCTGGCACAGGGATGAGGAACTGGAGGGGCTGGGAGCGCAGGGAGCCCCGGGTTGCTCAGGAGATGGGGCGGCTGCGCTGGTCTGACCCAGGGCGCTGGGCTCCATGCCCATGCAGTGGAGCAGCCCCAGGATTCCCAGGTCCCATGGGAAGCCCCGGTGCTGAGCCAGGCCTGCAGTGGAAGGCAGGATTGTCCCAGCCCTGGTCCCACACTGTGCACCAGGGTGGGAGCGGGCAGGGGGAATTCTGCACCTTGCTCTTTGGCACAGCAGAGCTTCTCTAAGAGCTCCGGGTGAGTTAACCAGCATCTCCCACAGGCACAACAACCACACAGACCTGAGGCCTTGAGGAGCTTTTGGCTCCAGTTTTATCATGGAATGTGCTGAAGATTCCATATTTTCAGCCCTGCTCTTCTGAACACTGTAAGTGCTTCCTCAGGTACCCACTCAGCACAGCTCAGGCCTGAGCAAACTCCAGAGCCGAGACCTGCACCACAGCATCCTGCATCCCTCAGCAGCATCGGAGCTGTTCCTCTGATGCTGGGTACCAGCTGTAAAAGAGGCAGAGCCCAAGCATAGGAATGGAAAAAGCTTTCCTAAGAAGCTGTGGCTGCCCCATCCCTGGCAGTGTTCAAGGCCAGGTTGGACACAGGGGCTTAGAGCAAGCTGCTCCAGTGGAAGGTGTCCCTGCCCGTGGCAGGGGTTGGAGCTGCAGGAGCTTTAAGGTCCCTTCCAACCCAAACCAGTCTGAGATTCCCTTCTTTCTGAGGGAAGGAAGGGAAAGAGAAGAGCGGGCACCCAGAAATCAAGCTGTCATAACTAGAACACAAAAAGAGAGATATGAAGGACATTTCAGTTAATGGATAAAGTCTACTACACTGTAATCATTACTGAACAATCAGATCCTATCAGGACACTGGTTATGTCCACTCATCTCCTAATGAAAGCTGATCTGAGAACTACAGAAGTGCTGGTCCCAGCCCCTAGCACTGAGCTTTTGACCCCGAACATGCTGCTGTTCTTGTATAAAGCTACGTGTTCCCCTTACAACTCACACAAACATCCTGGCACCCGCTTTGGCCCTCAGAGGAAACAACAGCCAGAGGACAACGTTTCTGTGCAACCGTATGATGCTGGAGGTGTCATGTCATTCCTGCCTGCATTCAGAAGGTATCATGCAGTAAAGCAAGAGGAAGGGGAAGTGAGACGTGCACAACCTCAGTCTTTCCCACAAATTCCCCTCTAGGATGCCCTTGAAAACCCCAGCTCAGTCCACAAAGCAGGTACCCAGGTCCATGAAGCAGGTACCCAGGGAAGGGCAGCTCTCCTCCGTCACAGTAGCTGGGAGATGACAGCTCAGGCTTATAGAGAGCAGGGGCTGTGACATTTGGGTTGTGCTGGAACAGATGTTTCCAGCTAAGAGGCACTTTTGTGTCCAGCTCTCACATTGATTTTTTCCTGGACTCCCTGCACACAGTGCCACTGCTGCTGTGTTATACACTGAAAGCATTCACAAAGGCATGAAAATGAACTGTGGGTAGGACTTTGTGAAGCAAAGGGGGGAGGCCAAAAGAAAGTAATTCCACATGTGGAGAAGAAGCTGTCTCCTTTCCCTGTAATCAAAGAAACAGAGCAGCTGGAGGATCAGCCCTGAAGTCGAATAAGATGAATGGCAACTACAGCAAGGGCCATAAAAACACCACTAAAAAGCAAGTTGCCATAAGGGAAATCCCAGCTCACCACCCATCCAGCAAGGTAAGCGTAATAAACTCACTCCAAACATGCACAGCAGTTTGTTTTCTCAGGTGCCTCCTAAATACAAAACCAGGGAGACATGCAGGAGAAGCAGCAGCACCCAAATTAAATCCCATCTACTGTGTAAATAACCTTGCTTGATGATGGAATGAGTTGCACTGCTTTAGATCAACATAATCTGACCTTAAACAGTGAAATGAACAGCCAGAAGCCAGTGCTCCCCCTTCCCTGGGGCTGTAGCAGCTTCTCTGCAAAGCCTTTCCCAGACCCTCAGAGATGTGATTCCTCCTCTCTGTCCTGGTGCCTGGCAGAGATTGTGCTTTATTTTCCTGTGCACCAATGCAAAGAGGTTCTTAATATCCTGGAATTAAAGCATGAAAGTGCTTCTAAGGCACTTGGCGAGCAAGTGGCTGATGTTCAAGCTGTCAATGTAGACCTCATTTTACAGCAAAGCTACAAACTAATGCAAAAACCCCAAACTGCTTCTCTCACCCTGGCAGTCAGACGTGTGCGTTCGTCAGATGCCTGTTGAGCTTTCAGATGATCACCTGAGAGCTGCCACCCTAGAGACCACCCCCAAGTTTCCACTGCTGCAAAGCAACAGCCAGCATGTCCCCACAGCTGAGAGCCAGCCCTTCCTCTGAGCATCCGCAATGGGGCACTTCTTTGTGCGAATGCAAAGCAGATCCCACCGGCTCCATGCACCCTAAACAGCAAAGGGAAGATAATCCTTGCAGTTACAACTCCCCAAGGAAAACTCCGTCTTGGAAGAGTGAAATGTTAATGCCTGCAGAGGGGTGGATTGGCAAATGCTTCACTCCATTTGGATCTAACCCTTACTAACACGGAAAGGGAATACCTAAAAGCTGGGCCATGCACCCAGGGACACCTCTGCAGTTTTCCTGACAGAAGGAACCAAAATGAAAGCAGAAGAAAGCATCAGTCTGACCTTACAGCTACCAATTGGATCTGCCCAAGAGTCTGCTTATGGTGCAACAGCAGATGGTATTTGTCTTTCCTTAAAGAAAAGATCCATGCTTTAGGGAACTGCATGCAAAAATCCTGCATCAAGAAGGGCAAATCTGGCTTTGTGAGAGACAGGGAGCTGGCTTTTAAGGCAGCATTTTCAAGTTTGAACAACCTGAACTTTTCTCTACAAGGAAATCTCAAGACTGCCTCCTTGCTATTTGCTACACCATCCTATTCACCACTCATCCTGGTGGCCTGCAACAGCCATCCTGGCACAAGTCAGGTAGCGCCCCAGGGCAGCAGCACTGGGCAGCTCAAGGGCACTGATGTTCCCTGGTGCAAACCAGCTCCTGTTTACTGAGCTGATCCCTTAATCCAATTGAATTCTCCAGCGCCACAGCACTTCCAAAAAGCCCTCATCCCACTACACTGCATTGCCTGTGAAACTGCTACTAAGCGATTAAAACAAGGCTCCTGCCTACTCCCTAGACACCATGTATGTCAAACATGCATTAAACTGCTTTGTCAATCTGTAATTACTCAGCTCTTGCAATCGTATTAGACAACCCTTCTCATAATCACTCATTAACAACTGGTTTGAAATAATGAGCAGCTCCTGCAACATCGGGAACGTTGTGTTGGAGTTTGTGAAGTTTGTTCAACAGCACAAAGGAGGCTACAGCGCTGGTCCATAGCTGCCTACGATGGCAGGAGGAAGGAGAGCTTGGTACAAGATGTCTTGCTGTGGAGGTCATGGCAGAAGAACAGAAAACCACTTCCAGCCCTTTCCAAAGGGCAATGAGACAGTAACTAACTACACCTCAGCCAAACTAGTCCAGACGTGCTCCGTGCAGAGGACCTCTCAACAGAATGATTGCCAGAAGTGTTCAGTTGCACCTATATATGTCATGAATATGCCTGGTGCTGGCCAGCAAGTATTGCAGCCCCTACTATGTCCTATTATAGTCGATGAAGAGCTGTCATAGAATTACAGAGTGGTTTGGGTTGAAGGGACCTCAAAGCTCCTCCAGCTCCAACCCCTGCCATGGGCAGGGACACCTTCCACTAGAGCA